>ML806846.1:222766-249768 GCA_009831015.1 Picea engelmannii
GGTATTTTCAAATATAATAGAAACTTCCTAAATCGGACAATGACGCATTAAAGGACATTCAAAGAAAGTTTAACTTTAAGCCTTGTTTAGAAGGATGATTAATTAGCGTTGATCTTGAATTAAATTTGAAAACCTGCTTTTCGAAGTTTCGACACTTTTGATGTCGTGGAAATATGTCGTCGAAGAACCCCGATTGCCGAAATCACAATGTATTATTTTAAATTAAAACATTTTTAGTATCTTAATTAATCAAGATTAGACCTTTTCGGGATTTCGTTAATCGGAAACTCCGGGATCGGGATTTCGGGAAATCTGATGACATGAAACATGCTTCTCATAAAACCATGAATCTCGATATCGCGATGTAATTATTTAACTCTTAATCATTCTTAGCGGTGATTAGATTAATTCAAAACTTTACTTAAAGATTAAATGTATCGCGAAATCGGGAAATCGGGAAACACGATGACAATATTATTTGATCTTATAAAACCGCGAATCCCGATATTGCGACGTGATTATCTTAACGTTTAAACCCTTTTAAAATTTGAATTAAGTAAATTATGTTTTAATTAAGTTTTAAAGTATCGACAAATTGAGGATTGGGATTTCGCAATTCAATTTGCATCAGACATTTGTTTACGCAAAACTCTGAATCCCGATTTTAGGTTTAAAGTAAAATTCCTTAAATTTTAAATTACTGCCCGTTTAAAAGCTTGTTTCAAATAGCGTTGAAAACTTATATTCGTTTAGATTTTTTCCCTTCCTTGTCCAAAAATAAACAATAAAAGGCATCGCGAATTTATAGGTAATGAAATTCTTGTTTTAAGAAATTTGAAAAATGCAAAGACTCAAAAATACAAATCTTTTATCCTTAAGAATAAAAAATTCAAGGTCTGTTTCAACATAGGCTCCAACTGGGGACCTTGTCTCCCTGCGGGACGAGAAGAACATGTAGGCTCAGTACCTTCATTGGGTAAATGGTGTCAAGGGTTTATCTCTGATAAACTGATCAAGGAGAAGGAAAAGAGATTTCATAAAGTCTTTGAAAAAATTTTCAACACTTCTCATTTATTTGAAATTCAGTTATAGTCTTCTTCAAAATTCTCCTTCTCGTTCCAAAATCGAGTTAGTATTGAGATGATTAGAACAATATTTATAAACTCAACAGATTATTGAACATTTCAGCTTGCATCAATCGATATAAAATTTATAATTTTAAAACTGGGAAGCTCTATTTTGACTTAAGATGAATATCCGGTTTTTGAAAAATTGATAACTAGAATAGAGTTATAGATAAGTATGACAAACTTACAGATACCTCAGATATTGCTTCACTGCCAGCAGACCTATTCAGTACCCCGGTGAAGTTATCTGTCCCTTTTTACTGAATTTCCTTTCACCGCTTCGAGTGCTTATTTTATGCTCAGACATTGCTTCACTGCCAGCAGGCCTGTTCAGTACCCCGGTGAAGTTATCTATTTCTTTTCTTTTTAGACGAGGGCAATCATTTAAATGAATTTCCTTTCATCGTCTGTAGGACTAGATGGGGGCAATCAATTATGAATTTCCTTTCACCATCTGTCTTATAATTATTTTATGCTTACGAAGCGGGGGCAATCAATGATACTTAATATATCAGTGGTGGTGATATGTATAAAATTTTATAATAAAGGTTTGTCGACTTGTTTTGGTTATTCTAGACCAATTTTTCTTCAACCTTCAAAACCCCTTAGTCTATAGAGAAAAAAGGGAAACATATTTTCAGGGGATCTTCTTTTGAGCAAGCTTAAAAGTTTAGACAAACTGTTAAGAAACTTAAGATATTCAGAATTAACTCAAACCTAACCATTTTAGTCAGAGAGAAAAACCATGAAAACTAACCTAACTGAATTCAATCATTTGATGATTTTCAAAGTTGATACAAAATCTCTCCTACTCTGATATAAAAAAAAAAATAAAACACGTGAAAGATATTACTGAGGGTATTAAAAAGGGATTTTTCAAACAATTCTTAAACCAGAACACCTCAGATAAAATTTTCAAAAAGATCTCTGTAGATTTTTATTATTTATTTATTTATTTATTTATTTTTACTAATTTTTTATTTTAACAAAGAAGTTTTTCAAAAAAATCAAGAAAGAAACCGGTATATACAAATTTATTTTATTTTATTTTTTATATATATCGATATTTATTTATTTATTTTATTCCATATAATGTTTTAAGAACCGCCCATTAACAGGGGCATTTAGGATATTACCATCTAAATTTTCCAGTAGAAATGAGTTTTTACCTTCAGAAGATGATATCTTAAAGGGTCCATACCAAATATGATCAAATTTACCATTTTTTCCTGAATCTTCCTTTCGAACATCCCACTTCAAAACCAGATCTCCTGGGAGAAAGTTCCTTTTCTTAGCCTTGCGATCAAATACCATTTTCATATTATCCTGGTACTTCTGTAACTTTTCATCTATGACATCTCTGTGCTGTTGAACTTCGATCAGCTGGTTTATCCTTCTAGTGAGAGGATTTGGCTCTTCCTTCTCATCCTGCCACAATTTCATCACAGGAAGTGCTAAATTTATGGGCAACACTACATCTGTTCCATAAACCATTTGAAATGGAGAAGTACCAATAGACTTCTTCGTGCCTATCCTATTTTCCCATAAAGCATACTTTAAATGTAAATGCCAAGATTTTTTATTTTCATTTAAGACTTTCTTAATTATACTGATCAAACTCTTATTAGAAGATTCTGCCAAACTGTTTCCTTGCGGATAGTATGCTGTGGAATGTCCCAGCACAATATTATATTTTTGGCAAAAGCTGACCATTGCCATAGATTTAAAAGCCTTTGCATTATCTGTAACTATCTTTCTAAGACAACCAAATCTTGCCAATATATTCTCTTCTAAAAAGTCCATAACCACTGAATCAGTGGCCTTCCTTGTCGGGATCACTTCCACCCACTTGGTGAAATAATCTGTAGCCGTGAGAATCCATCTATGTTGGGCACTTGAATGGGGATTTATCTCACCTATGAAGTCAAGCCCCCATTTCTGAAAAGGAGCTTCTGTCTTGACTGGAATGTCATAGCTGGTAGCTTATGTTTTCCAGTAAAAAATTGGCAAGGGCTACAAGCTCGTACCTTAGCATTCACATCTGGAAAAAGTTTAGGCCAGTAATAATCAGCCTTTAGAATTTTATATGCCGTTTCTCTCCAAGCATGGTGCCCTCCACAGACTCCTTCATGAAACTGACTTATAACTTCCTCTGTCTTTGATTCAACTAGACAGACTAATAAGAAACCTAGCGGGTCTTTCCAGTATAATCGTTTCTCGGAAATGCAGTATTTAACTGCATGCAGTTTCAGTGTTCTAGCTTTGGAAGGTGACAAATCATCTGGACATTTTAAAGTTAATAAGTATGTTACTATATCCTTATACCAATTTGATGAAGTGAATTTGTCCTCGATCTTGTTTTCGATTATTTGGTCATTAATTTCATTCACATCTATCCATCCTTCTTCCTCTTGAGCACTGTTTATCCCAAGAGCCCTGAAATTGGATTCAGCTAAGAGTTTAGCTAAAACCTATCCTTTTACTAATTTAGTTGGTTTTACCTCCAAGTCAAATTCCTGAATTTTTGCAAGCCATCTACCTCTTTTACCATCACTGTCTTCTTGAACCAAGATATCTTTTACAACACTAGTGGGTACATATGCAATGACTTTAGAATGTAATACATACATTCTGAAAGCTTTCAATGCTTTGACCATAGCGTAAGCTTGCTTCTCCATTATATTGTATTTAAGTTCAGCATCTCGGAGGCTTTTACTAAAGAAGGCGATGGGTTGCTCAAAACCTTCTTCATTCTTCTGAAGGAGTACAGCAGCAAGCGTATGTTCAGAGGCAAATGAAAAAATGAGGAAATATTTAAGATAATTCGGACTTGCTAATACTGGTGCCTCACTTATAACTTTATTGATATGTGCAAAGGATGCCTTAGCTTCTGTCGTCCACTTTACTTCGCTGTTTTTTCTGAGCATATCTGTAATCAATTTAACAATTTCAGCGAAGTTAGGAACAAATCATCTCAAGAAATTTATTTTTCCTAAAAATGATTGAATTTCTTTAACATTCCTAGGAATAGCTAATGTTTCTATAGCCTCTACTCTTTTAGGATCGATTATGATTCCATATCGGGATACTATATGACCCAACAACTTACCTTCCTGCATGGCGAAATGAGACTTTTTAGGATTTAATGATAGACCAAACCTACGACATTTTTCAAATGTTTGTTTTAGATGAATCATATGGTCTTCATCTGATTTCGAAAAAATAGTAAGGTCATCCAGATATATAACTACAAACTTGTCCCGTTCACCGACAAAAGCAATATCCATCGCTCGTTGAAAAGTAGCTCCTGCATTCATTAGTCCAAATGACATTTTATCATACATAAACATGCCCCAAGGAGTGGTAAATGCAGTTTTTTCCTTATCAGGCTCACTAACAACAATTTGATTATATCCTAAAAAACCATCAATCATGGACATTCTAGTAGCCCCTACTACTTTTTCAAGAACATGGTCCATTTTTGGTAGAGGATAATTATCTTTAAGAGAAGATTTATTTAGATTTCTGAAATCAACGCATAATCTAATTTCCCCATTTTTCTTTCTAACTGGGACTATATTATCTACCCAATCAGAATATCTTAAGGGAACAATAATCTTAGCGTCTAAAAGTTTTTTAACTTCTTTCTCAATGACAGGTAATAAAATCGGGTTAAACTGTCTGAGTTTTTTGTTTGAAAGGTTTGACACCTGGTTTAAGTGGTATTTTATGTTCTATCACTGAAGTGTCATAAGTTTTCAAATCTTCGTATGACCATGCGAACACATCTTTATATTTTTTTAACAACTTTGTGTATTTGTTTTTGTTTTCTACTAATAAAAATTTAGATAACTTAACCATTTTGGGATTATCTACGGTTCCTATGTTACAATCTTCAACCTCTTCTGGTTGAGGTTGTAGAGTAGTTTTAGAAGGAATGCCATCTTTATTAAAGATTCTTTCCAAAGGAATCAAACCTTTGGGGATTTTATTGTTTTTAAGAACAAGCATCCAGTGGTTAGCTATTTTATCATGAAATTCTTTTGCATCTTCCCCTTCTTGCATGATCCAGATAGGATCATTTTGATTCTCCTGATCGTTATATGTTTCTGAAAATTCATCTAATGATTCAAGAAACTTTCTAAGTTGCTCATCGTCTTCGAAAACTTGCCAATGTTGTATATTATCAGGTATTGAAGGACGATGTCTCATTTGAATATGGTATTTTATATTTAAAGCTGTCGAGGGTGTAAACGTTGATGCATCTTTAGCTAAAGCATCAGCCTGTTGGTTTTCGGATCTAGGGATGAAATGAAAATTCACAGAAGTGAAGAAATTCTCAATTAAATCCCATACACAATTTCTATAAGACCTTAATCTAGGATGTTTAGCTTGATATTTCCGATTTGCTTGTTTTATGATTAATTCAGCATCACCAAAGACTTCAAGATTTTTAATTTTCATTCTTCTTGCAGCTTCTAAACCGAGTACTAAAGCCTCATATTCACATACATTATTTGTACAATCTATATACCACTGGAGCCTATAAGAAAAAGGAATCACAAATTGATCCTCAGGAGCAATAAGGAGTACTCTAGCTCCAGCTCCAAGATAGGAGGAAGCACCATCAAAAAACATTTTCCATATACCAGTATTATATACATTTTCTTCTATTTATTTTTTTTGAATTTTTTCTTCTATACCTTTATCATCTACATCTATTTCAAAATCATCATCTAACGATAATATACAGTTCCCTAAATCTTGGTCAACAATATACACTGGATGATTTTTAGGATTATTTGGGTCACTTACAGTGAATGCCAACCGAGTCTCCCTGTAAAGACGAGTAAATTTCCCTCTGAAAACATGGATTGTAGCGTATGTCATATCTAGCTGGAGGGGTCCTCCAAGCTTAGCGCCCCATGATCTAGATAATAGCATTCCATATTTTGGGGGGATATTGGCGACTACTACATCCATAAGGATACTTTTAGCAGGTATCTGTGCCAAATTTACCACTAGGTCTTTAATCATCCCTATGCATTTAAATTTTCTTGAATCAAAAGAATACAAATCACCATAGGGTCTTGTGATTTCGAGACCAAGTTTTTCCATTATTGCTTTAGGCATAACATTATGAGAAGCTCCAAAATCCAACATACAATTATGTAAAAGGTGGTCAAAAAGAGATAGTGTAATATAAAAAGGGGCCACTGTATCCCTTGCACCTTCAACGTGTGGACCAAAAACAAGGATAGGCTTGTCGTCTTCTAAGTTAATTGTGTCAGCCTGACTTTCTTCTTCAGAAAAATTAATCATTTTGGCTATTTGTTTTCGGTATACTGGATTTTTAGCTAGTTCGACAAGGGGGATATGAATTTTGATCTTGCTTATTTCGTTTTCCAGGTTAAAGTTGCCTAGGGCCTTGTCATTCTCAATGTGTGGGGCTTCCATAACTTTTTTCTCAGTTTTACGTTGAGATGTAACCTTATTTTCTTTTATCAGAGCTTGTGTATTTATATGGGTTGTTACTACTGGTTCTAACTGTACAGGGTTATCAGTTGTATTTCTTTTTGCAGACTGTTTATCTGCAACTTTTGGGTTTACCTCATCGGTATCATTTCTCAACAAACCCTTTTTTGTTTGAACATTAGGGATATTTTTATTTCTCGGTCTCAAATTGCATTTTCCCTGCAAATCAGCAATAATATCATCTGCAATACTTTGATATGTACGATCATCAGTGACATTATTGCTAACTTTATCTTCTGATTTACTTTCTTTAATCAAAGATGCTTCATAATCCTGTCTAGATAAATAAGGAGATTTATTATCATCACCAAGATTACTAATATCTTCGTCCAATTCTTCAAACTCGCCAAAATATTCCTCTCCAATATAATCTTCACTCTTAAAGGGTGCTTGAATTTTTTGATCTTCATTTTTTATCGTTTTATGTGGTCCCTGAGGTTCCGTATTTTTTCGGAAATCTTTTCTGGGAAAATTATCTCTTCGGGGTTTTTCTAACTCCATTTTCGAAATTTTGTTTGAGAGTTGTTGAATGACCCTAGTCATCTCATCTATTCTATCTCCAGAAGATTTTCCTGACACTGAAGGTCCACCTTGTTCTTTAAATTTTTTATTTTCTTTATTTCCAGTGTCGGTCTTTGGTTTAAGCTTACCCGATGCCATCATATTGGATTTGATTTCAACTGCATCATCCTGCATCTTAGAGAGATCTAATGATCTTCTTTCTCTCAATAGTAAAGCAAAGTCAGGATCAAAAGCACCAGCAAAAGTTACTTTTGCTGTAGGTTGTGAAGGTTTAAATTCAACTGGAATCTTATTATATAATTTATTAAACCTTTGTATGAATTCTAGAACTGACTCAGAGTTTCTCTTTTTGAGGGCTCCGAATTCGGTTAGATAGTAGAGGTGATCCTTCCTCTCACCCCATTGTCTGATGAATGCACTCTCAAGATCTTCATAGGATCTTAATGATCCAGCTGGTAAGGATCGAAACCAAGTTCTCACATGTCCCTCAAAAGTTTGAACAAGTAATCTAGAATACACATCTTCATGTTCTATTCCAAGTATATCTGCAAATTGATCGAAAAAATTTATATGTTCTTGTGCGGTTAAATCACCCTCCCATGTAAACTTCGGGAGTCTCTTCATATAGTTCTTAGGAAGATCATGAAGGGGAACAGGAAGAACAAGGGGAGCATATCTAGCAGCCACTTTGGCAAAAATTCCGGGAAGTGGTACTTGACCACCTCCAGGAGTACCACCTCCAGCTCCAACACCTCCTTGTGCCACCATGGTTAAATTTGGGACTGAAGTTTGGACAGTGTGTGGAGAAGATTCTCGGAAAAGTGGAGACGAAACTTCAGGAAAAGAGAAAGTATCAAAAGAAGGGGGAAGTGAAAGTTATCTTTCAAAGGTTTCCGATGAGTTCGATTGTGAAAAATTAGGTTGATCTATAGTATAAGTTGATAAAAGGATTTGTTTAATTGATTTTCTTGATTTTAATATTTTTTTCGGATTAGAGACTGGTGAGGTCTGTTTTCTATCTAGGTTTTTTCTGGTGTTCTTACGACTACTAGCCAATTTATTTGATGTGGAGTCGCCAAGTGAAAGATAATTTAGCCTTAGAAAGTTTTCTGTTCCTGTTCACTATCAACAACAAAAAGTGTCAATGTCATTCTTCCCAGGGAAATGATTCGTTTCTTTGCTCCCCGACAATGGCGCCAAAAAGATGTTGTTCCTAAGTTTATGTTTTAAGGCTATAAAACATACCGTTAAGGCATCCAAAATTGATTTAAAGAAAAGATTTGAAAATATGGAATCAAAGAAAGACTAGATCAGATTCAGTTTCTCAACTGTCTCTGTCTTACTTCTTGTTGCTCTTGGATGCTAATGTCTCGCTCAATAGCATCCCATGATCTTTCTAACTCAGCCCTATTGGTTGTTGTTTGTAAAATAGTGTTAAATAAGCTTAGGGCCATGCTGGTTTGATCCTGAAGACTAGGCTCTACGTTAGGTTGTCTGCCACTAGGGACTGTCATGGGTGATAGGATTTTAAAGGTTTGTAAATGGTTTTTTCTTTTTATCAATTGGTTACTTCAGACTTTCAGAGACGATATTAATAAAAATAACTTTGAAATCTAAAACAGTAATGTAAAAACACATTCAAGGCCGTTTCCTGGTTTTGTAACAATTTGGAAATTGTAAACAACGAAACACAATACAGAGAAATATAAGGCTTTTATCAAGAAAGAATCTTGTATTTCAATTCACAATGATGAAAGAAAAACAAGATTTCTAACAGAGTTGAATATTAAGGAACATAAGGTTTTACAGGTCTTAAAATTACTAAAGTAATTTTAGAGGAAAGACTGTAATACATTCAACATCCAAACCAATCTGAAATAATAAACAACAATGAATATAAATTCAAATTGATTTACTCGTTAGGAACACACATTAAAGGAAAATTTAACAAAGCATATTAAACAGGGAAATAAACATAGTTACAAAGTTGCAGGATCCAGAATCTTGTTTGTGGTTTATATTCCGATGAACTTCAATGTTGATCTTACAAAAAATGGCCTTCTCCAAAATTTCTGAAGCCCTCTTTCATCCTTTTGAAACTATATTTATACCTTTCTATCAAATTTTTTCGTTGGTAACTAACCAACTTCCTAATATTACGGTTACATAAACTAATGTCAACCGTTTACAATTTCTTTCAAAATTCTAAAAAATAAAAATATTTACAAAATTTTAAATTTGCGTTGATGAACTTTCTTTCTCTGCTTCAACGCATTGACCATATTTCCCCAAAAAATTTACCAATGCCCTAGGAGCCTTAGGTACTTCATTTGCTTCAAAAGAGAAAAATCTTCTCTGTAAGCCTGACAACTGGCTTTCTATTGTTTTCTTAGTGAATCTAACCTTTTACAACCTTGAACTTGAAGCTATCATCCACTTATCTATTTCTGCAATGTTGACCATTTTAATATTTGAAATTTCTGCTTTCCTTTCTTCGAGTTCTTCTTTTGACTTCAGCTGATACCTGGTAATGTTGACTTCGCCTAATAACTCAGAAAAACCATCTGTCCCAATATTTACTGAATCTTTTTCAATAAGATTGAAGATCCTTTGACAATATTCATTAATTCCTTTTGTAATTCTTTTATATTCTGCCAATTTTGATTCCCAAACTTTTATCATTATATCTCCTTTTACTTGTTCCGAAATGGGTAATTTCTGAATTTTTTCAATTTCTTCTTTTTGTAAAAAAGTTATTACCTTTTGAAAAGAATTCCTTGCTGCTTTAGCTTCTCTTTCTTTCTGGAATACATGTTCCATGGACATATTTGATTCCTGAAAATAGTTCTGGATCATTTCCATATTGAAAAATACTTTTTGTTGTTCCTCTTCTATTTTTGTATATATTTCTGATGCTTGAGTCCTGAACTGTTCAATTTCAATTACCCGGTTAGCAATTGAAATAATCTTATCTTGCATAAAATTATTTTCATCGCCCAGCTTTTGAACCTGTTCTTGGGTAACCTGTATCATGTGTTTTTCTTCATCCAAGTTTTTATTCAAATTTTGGAGTTCTTGCATGTCTTTGAGTCTAGCTTGTTCTAGACCCTTTTGTATTCCCCAACCAATAATTCTTTCATTTTCCTTTAATCTGTCCTGCAACTGCATTATTTCTTGATCCTTTTGCTCAAGCATAGTTGTTAGATTTCCTACAGAATACATGTTAGCTGATGCTATAACACCCATGGTTCTTTCTAACTCTGTAGTGAATTCTCCTTCATTGAGTTTCTTTCCATCAATGATAATTTTATGTCTTTTGATTGTTCTTTCTCCTACAGGATGAATTTCCTGTTTTAAGACAACTCTTCGTTTTTTACTGAAAAAATAATCAGATGAGGGGATTTCATCTCTGGAGATTGGCTCTAGGTCACTTACATATAGAACTCCTTCATGAGGGGTTCCGAAAGTAGACTGTAGTGGATTCAATGCTGTGATAGGACTGTCAATTTCCTTTGAAGTTGTTCCTCCAATAATTTCTGGAATATCATTGAGAACTATTGGACTTGTTTCTATTCCTTTTCCCTTTTCTGTCTCTGGTTCTTTGGTCTGAGAACCCTCTGTGTTCTGAGGAGGTATTTCAGGATCTTTCAACTTTTCTTTGTCACTTAACTTATCTTGAGTATCAGTCTCAAACCCTGGAGGGGTTTCTTTTTGTTCTGACAATAAAGTTGATATTTCACCTTGTAAACTCTTCCGCAGGAAGCTTTGTCTATGTCTTTGAAAAGATGCAAACCCCACCTGTGTGTCAGGTGACAAGGCTTGCACTCTGTTCTGCACTTCTTCATACGATTTAGTATTTTTGAAAACATCATCATAAATTGAAATTTCGTGTTCATATGCTTTTAAATTACATTGTATGTAATGCCGACTGATTATTTGATAAGGGTCATGTTTCCTATGCTCTATGCTTGCTAATTTCACTTCGTCCAATGACTTGACCTCTGCCTTAGAATGGCCTAAGTTTAATAAAATGAATTTTCCGACATAAACAGGAAAAGATGGCCATGCTTTTTTCTGCTGAGCTTTTAATTCTAACCCAATACCACCCTTGACTAACTGATAAGTCACTTCTCTGCATATCAACCTATTTGGTAAAAATTTTGGGAGTGTGTGAGGCAAAATTGAATAGCCATAAACCCTAACATAGGAAAAAGTTTCCTCAATGAACCAGTCAGCGACTGATTTGAGGTTTTCTATGATGGTATTAGATATGCGAGGGGGTTCGCATCCAAAGAATATTTTGTGCAGAGGGATAATTACATAATGAAAAACATCTTTTACATTTTCTTCCCAGAGAGCTGAGTGATATTTATGAACAGGCTCTGGGTAAGAAACATTCCAACTCCAATTCATTAATGGGAAAGGAGTCATAAAACAAATGGAATCCATGATATAAGCTGACATATAAAAAGACACTGGTTGTCCTTTTGACCTAGCTTCTTTGTAATTCACAACCTCTGATGTGAGGTTATCTGACAAAATTTTGTGCCAATTAAAACTGCGTCCCTCTGAAACTTCCTCTAAAAAAGGTGTCCAATCTGCATGAAAGTGACAAGGATCCTTTCTCCCAAAAAGTCTACATAACATCATTGCTACATAAACCATATATTCGTTTAAGGAAGCTGTGGCATAGATTCCATGTAAATCAGCCCTAAACTTGTTTTCATCTCTGGCCCATCCTTTAATCATGTCAGGGTATGTTTGGCCTGCTTCAATGCATTCTTTTCTTTGAAACTCGGCTAAAAACTCAGAATTAAAAGTGTGTCTATAATTGGGCGAGACCTTATACATTACTTGAATATGCTTAGGCCTGAATGAGCCGATGACAGCTCCTTGCTCGTTCATAATGCTTCTGGTCGGGATATCTACTTTTTCCAGTGCCCAGCTGATCATATCGGTATATGACACAAGTCTCGGATGTGCAAAAAACTTATGAAGCTCAGACTTGGCAATATCTCGGAGGTGATTTTCCAAATCAGTGGCTGCATATTTAAGCTCATCCTCCAGTTTTTCAGAAATTCCAGTCCACGATTTGACAAAGTGTACTTCAGATGCAGTAGTATCGGAGATAATATCACCTTCTGGTTGATCTTCATTTTTCTTCGACGCCTTTTTGGGTGCCATAGCTTTGTGTTTAACTTGAAAACCTGTAACAGAGAGTGATTTAGCTTTGAAATGATAATACAAACGTTTCAAAAGTTTACTTCGAATATATCATAAAAACATTGAGATTTGTACCTCTGTTACGAAGTTAAGGCTCTTAATGCAAAAGATATTTCCAAAGATATGCATTTAATGTTTGTACTTAGGTTTTCTCGGTATTTTCAAATATAATAGAAACTTCCTAAATCGGACAATGACGCATTAAAGGACATTCAAAGAAAGTTTAACTTTAAGCCTTGTTTAGAAGGATGATTAATTAGCGTTGATCTTGAATTAAATTTGAAAACCTGCTTTTCGGAGTTTTGACACTTTTGATGTCGAGGAAATATGTCGTCGAAGAACCCCGATTGTCGAAATCGCGATGTATTAGTTTAAATTAAAACGTTTTTAGTATCTTAATTAATCAATATTAGACCTTTTCAGGATTTCGTTAATCGGAAAATCGGGGATCGGGATTTCGGGAAATCTGATGACATGAAACATGCTTCTCATAAAACCGTGAATCCCCATATCGCGATGTAATTATTTAACTCTTAATCATTCTTAGCGGTGATTAGATTAATTCAAAACTTTACTTAAAGATTAAATGTATCGCGAAATCGAGAAATCGGGAAACACGATGACAAGATTATTTGATCTTATAAAACCGCGAATCTCGATATTGCGACGTGATTATCTTAACATTTAAACCCTTTTAAAATATGAATGAAGTAAATTATGTTTTAATTAAGTTTTAGAGTATCGGGAAATCGGGGATCGAGATTTCACAATTCAATTTGCATCAGACATTTGTTTACGCAAAACTCTGAATCCCGATTTTAGGTTTAAATTAAAATTCCTTAAATTTTAAATTACTGCCCGTTTAAAAGCTTGTTTCAAATAGTGTTGAAAACTTATATTCGTTTAGATTTTTTCCCTTCCTTGTCCAAAAATAAACAATAAAAGGCATCGCGAATTTATAGGTAATGAAATTCTTGTTTTAAGAAATTTGAAAAATGCAAAGACTCAAAAATACAAATCTTTTATCTTCAAGAATAAAAAATTCAAGGTCTGTTTCAACAACCACCACACTCCCAAACTGCCGAATGCCAAGCTGATGAAGAGCAGAGATCTATGACTGAGATTCTCCTTTGATCAATGAATAGGATTAACTCTAGTACTTTGGAACTTCAGATTTTTGGGGCTTCGATCTATAACATACCCAATAATCACCGAAGTGGTGAATTTCTAAAGTCTATAAAATTCACTAACCTTCCACCATTGCTAGATCCGATGGTAAACATTACTTCCGAAGTCCTTCCCTCAATTTGATGATCGATGTGACTTCAGGACTTTGATGCTTAGAGACTCTAGGTTATAATAGTCCTAAAAGGTTTAATTCTCCTATATTTGAAGTTACCGAAGTGGTCAACGTCAGGTGACCACGATCAACGAAGAAGACTTCTCCCCCTGGCCTCCTATTAGATTGGATGACCAACGGGACTTCGCGACTTCAGCCTTCGACATTTCATGATTTTCCTGCCTACCATAATATTCGAAGCAACGAAGTGCCAGAGTCTTTCATCTCCTGCTTAGCTTTGATTGATGGATGATGATTGATAGGTTCGATCGAACGACTGTGACTTAATCTCTCCCAGTCTTTGGTTTCACCTTTATCTGACGGTCCTTGTTCACCCGTCTTCTGATATAATGATCCATAAATCCTTGATTTCACGGTGGTGATCACCCCCGAATTCAAAAGGGAATGGTCACGATTCTATGATCCTCTACAAAATATATCTGTCTGCATGACGTTATGGCTTCTGCACGATCTCTACAATGCTATCTCTCCTGATATTTAAGATATGAAAGACATATTATTCTTAACCATAAAACCATGTCCAACATTTGTGGCACATACCAGTCCGATGTTTCAACCTGTAGCTCTGATACCAATCTGTAACGTAGCCAACCACCCACAGGTCGGGCTACGCCACTTCAAGTCCACTTCCAGACTTCTTTCAACTATTGATCTAAATTTTAACTAAGAAATATGCATGCAGTATTCACATGAATAGATCAAGATTCATACTACAACATAGATAAATGAGACATTTCATGCGCATCAATAACCAACAAGCATGTATATTTTAGATACAGATTTCATATATAAATAAATACACAGTGGAATAAATACATAGGTAAATAAAACCATGACAGAAAGAAATTATCTTTCATAAAATGAATCACCAACTGGTTGCACACCAAGGAAATTCCACCCAACTGTAGACACTGTTGTTCCAAGTCTCAACAATAATGTCACACCTAATATAGGGCTATGAATCCACAAGGATGGTTATAGAGTATCACTTGACTTCCCAAACCAGTCATCACTCAAGCTCTCACATGATTTTCCTCACCCACATCAATCCATAGTACACCATCTCTCTTCTACCCAGCCTACAAAACCCAGGAGAATGAACCCCCTTCTCTACCACACAATCCCTCAAGCTTCCCATCTCCTTCTAGGGTTACCGTGCATTTGATCAAGAATCTCCATGTTGGGACTCTCAGGATTCACAACTGTGAGAAAAGTTGAACACATACCAAATAATCTCAAACATGCAAGCCTTAATTCATGGCTGGAATACACCAACAATCTCTACAACCAACAAAACCATGGCTCCCCTTTAACAATTAGTTTTCCCTTCCCAAGCCAAACATGAATGAGGAAAGACCAGTGGCTGCAAGAATGAGTGGAGTGATAACAGGGTGAAAGGTGTGAACAATGGGAAATTGAGTGAGTGAGTGAATGAGTGAAGAAGAAATAAATAGAAGAATCTCCACCATAGAATAAATATGGGTTTATGTAATTCTTGGAATTAAGGAACCACTTGGATTTCTCCCCAAGAAGCTCATGTAAATGTTATTCTCCATTAAAACAAAAATGGCTAAAACAAATATAAAATAAATACTTAGCCCCTCAAGCCCCCCCTCTTTTGGAATCATATCCCCCCTATAACTCTTTTCCTTGTCCGTCTAGAATCCAATGATGTATTTATTATTAATAATGATCAAACGTTACATTTCCTAGGCACACTTGCCTCTTTCAATTGTTTGGGCACTCTGGCCTTTCATGGATTAACAAAATACATTATTTAATATGAGACTCAAAACTCGAGATGTTACAATAAGTACATATCTTCCATCTCTAAGGTCAATATATGATCCCATACAATGAAGTGTTTCATTTACAGATCCCACATATCCACCAGAGTCTGTAGCATAGCAGGCCGGGCCTGCATGTTTTGACATAGGAAAAAATTCAATAACCCACAATTCTGCAAAGCATCCAGAGTGGGAGGATCATCCATAGAGACATTATCATTCAATTCATGTTCGCGTTCTCTCCACTCCAACATTGTTCCCACACCTGCCAAAGACACCAATTTTTTTTATTATAACCCAATCACACAAAGACATTCATAAAAATTTTGCAAAAAGGGAAAAACCCACTCGGTCACGACCCTCTTGGGAAGACAGAGTGATCGATCATGACCCCCTTGGGTAGACAAAGTGACCGATGATGACCCTATGTGGCAGACAGAGCGACTAGTCAAGACCACATTGGTTGGTTTCCCCTCGAATTTCTCCTGGGCGCAATTGGTCACACTTTCTTGCATAACACAAAGCGATTGGACCATTCGATCGCCCTCACAAGAAGGAAAGTCGTGACCGCCCACTCTCAACATTTGTGTGGCTTGCCACAACGAAAAAAATGAATTAAATGCAAAAATAAAACATGGGTTTTTTAAGTTAGGATCTGACCTCTTACCTGGTAACTGAAGGTTGCAGGATCTATGGTTCCAAGATCCACAATCACCACTCCAAATTTTGGCAAGAAAAGGGCTCTCCAAGTCTTTACAAAGGTAAAAGGGTAAAATAAGGTAAAAACTCTCTTTTTTACTCCATATATGGCTTCATTTTAACCCTGTTCACACTAGAACTAGCTCATTTTCTTCATTTTTTGGACATTTATCATTTTTATTGCTCTTGGAACCACATGCTAATCTATTTTTTGTTAGGAACACTATCAATATAAACTATGGAACCATTCTACAGAGCATTTTTTAAGCTCTTTTTCAACTCCTTAAAAAATAAAATATCGTCGAGTATGCTTGTATTTTCACACTTGTTTCATGGATTTGAAAACACATCCACTTGGTATACGTTTAATATTTCGGGCCAGACAAACTATTTACGAAAAATGATCTCATCATGGAGGACCCTTTAAGTTCTTTTTGAACTCGTTAAAAATGAAAATATTGTCGAGTGATCTTGTTGTCTTTCACAATCGTTAAAGTGAAGTAGAAACCATATCTTTTGAGCGATAGTTTCTCTCTTTTTCAATCTCATCAGACTATTTACGAAAAAGGAACAACCTATCCCTTGTAGTTAGGAGAGTTCTCCTAAGTATTATTTTATACTTTTTTCGGACCCTGGAGAATAATTTTACGAAAAAGTCCCTTATGGATTTTTCTTTATGACCTTTTCAGACTCTCTAAACATGAAAAGGCCATCAAGTTTACCTTCCTTGCACTCGTTAAAATTTACATCAAAGGACCCACCAATGGGACCGAGTTTTTAGAGGGTTTTCCCATCTTTTTATCTTCATTATCTGGCAGCCACCACCACTTTGAGTCTCCCTTGAACAATGCAGTTTTTCTATTATCATACACAACAGTCGATCCATCCATTCTCTCTCATTGACCACCATTCCCATCATTGTGTCACGTTCCACTCATCGGTCCATGACCATTTATTTTGGTATTCATTTGAGTTAATGTTTCCAAGTCAAGACATTTTTCATGCATACTTGTTCAAGGGAAGTTTACTTGCATCAGCCACCTGCAGTTCCTTTCATCCTGTTTATCCTCGTCATCCCTGTGTCAGTTGTGCTCCATTATTTTTATCCTCACACCATATATATTTACATGTTTCATGTCGATTTATGGGGGATACATAAAGGCCCTCCTTCGATGAATTTCACCCTACCAAATCCAACTCATTATCTAGGATTGAAATATAGAAATCCATTAGTACCCTAGGACTTGCAGACATCAATGGTAGGTCTCCTTGCATTTTGACAATGTGTTTTCATCATTGGCTCCTGTCAAATGAATCTATGAGTGTGCAATGTCAAATCCTTTGTTCACACTTGTAGACTGTACTCAGTATCTTGGGTTCCATCCTCATCATCGGTTCACTCCCTCATGTCTGTTAATGATATACATTGATGACCAATAATCAGATGGTTTCTACCATGCTCGAATTTAACTCATTTATTTGCATGTTGTAGATTCATACCATTTTGGATTAAGGATGAATACCTTGGGAAAGATCCCACACCAGTTAGATGATATTATTTCCCAAGCTGTGATGGAGAATATTCATGAGCACTTCACAGATTGGTTAGTTATTGAGTCATCTCACTGATTTGTATGATGTGACATAGATCCAAATTTGTACTTAGTTGTGGCTATGTTTTCACTTGCATCTTGCATGGATCCACGGTGTATAATTTTGTGGCCATGATCGCATCATGATTAGTTCTTGATGGATCCATAATGTATACTTTTGTGGCCATCATCCGATCACTTTTTTCATGCATGGATCCACAATGTATTTATGGCAGCTATGCTCTTGTCTTTTTACCGAGCATGGGTATGCCCGCCTCGCGAATCATTTTTCTATAGGACTGGTGATGCTCTTCTCCAAGATTATTTACCCACATATCTACAACTTGATTTATAAAGTATTTCAGCCATCAGACAAATCTTCTTACCTCACACTTTAGGGGGCATCTGTTATAGTTTTATTAACCCCCTAACCATTGAGCCATCATCTCCTAAGAGGCCACCTATCCAATTCACCCACTTTCACCACTTCCTTCCTAAGTTTATATCCTAATTTCCCTTCACTTGGTATTTTCCTTCATCAATACCACAACTTAAAGGGTTGGTATCCCTTTCTGGTCTTCCAAGTTACGACCGGGTCGCTCTGTCTATGTGCATAGGTAACGACCAAGCCTAAAAGCTCCCATTTTTGGAATTGGTTACAATGGATGAGACCTTCAACTCATTTCTCGGGTTTTAGTATCAATAAGGATTCCATTATGAGCTCAAGGATCTTATCCTACTAACCATATGGCCTTAACCCTAAATCCCTATAAGAACCAAGCCATTTCCCATGGGAAGGGGGAGGGAAGAACTAGCAAGGTTATTCTGGTGATTTGGTTGCAAGGCTTGGGCAAGGAGCTTGGAAGAAGGATATCTCTTTAGTTTACATTTGTAAGTTGTGATATTGCATATTTTATTAATAGAAGATATGTTGGATGTTTCCCTATACTTAATTGTTCAATTTAATGTATTCATTAATAAAGAATTCATATGATTGTGTGTTATGAAAAACTATCAAGTCTAGGAGCATCCTTTGTTCATGTCTCTATTTTTGTCTTATGTATAGGAAGAACCTAAGGGAGATCAACTGATCCAGATGGATCTTGGTGTCCATCCACCTTTTCCACTGAATCACCATTTTGAGCTTGTGGTTTTGATAAACCATGATATTCATCCTTTTGATGGGGAATGGAATGTAATGTTATATTCATTTGTTAATTATAGACATCATGTAATGATTCCCTAGAGGTCTTATGTACATGCCTATAGGATAGTGTTAATGCACTAGATCCCATTATAACGCCACAGTTAAGCGCGATCATGATAGAGTAGTATTGAGATGGGTGACCACCCGAGAATTCCTAGTGTTTTACATGCCTATGGAATTTTATAAACTTGGTCCAATTTATCCCACATGCATCATGGGAATTTTTCTTCTCTCACTCTCTCATATATAATTGAGGTGAAGGAGGCCCTTTAATCATGTAATGAGTGTGATGTAAATCTTGTTTCAAATGATGCGTAGACAACATCTCTTTATTTTTTGAGATAGGATACCCCATTATGCTAGTTTTTGTTCTACAATGTTTTTCTCTCTTGTTCATTAATAGAAGTTGGTTTTCACTATGTTCTCTGCATTATCTCTGTGTATTTCCTTGTTATATATCAGTTATATTTGTGTCTTCATGTCGTTCTCAAAATAATATGGATTAGTGGTATTAGAGCAGGTTGCTCCTTGTTGTTTCTCAGAGCAGGTCCCCGACGAGGTCGAGGTATAGAGAGTTGGGTCTCAAGCTAGTTTCCCTTGAGGAAAAATTCTTTCACCAGCCCAAGTGACCTCCCATGGAGGAAGAAAAGAGATATGACAAAGAAGGAGATCCTTTCAAGATGTTTCTCAAGGAATCCCTCGTGCGACAGAGGAACGAGATGATGGATAACTTTTGTCAGATCCTTGGAAGGCTATTGATGGTGGCGGTTGAGGAATCTTCAACAATAATCCATTTCGCAAGTGTGACACCCTTCAAGTTACAAGTCAATTTTTATATCCCCTTACTTGATGGCCAGATTGATCCAGATGCTCTAGAAAAATGGTTGAATTTTCTATAAGGTTATTACTTTGTCCAAAATTTTTCTGACAGTCATAATATCACCTTCACGCTCCTTAAATCCATTCCCCTTGTTAGAGCTTGGTGGGAAGGTTACTGAGAGAGGTACACCGTATATGAATCTACACTATTTGGGAGAGAAACCACTTGGGAGGACTTTGTAGATACCCTAAAGGAGGAGTTCTACCCTGTCAAAAATTATGATGACCAATACATGAGATGGACAACTTTGCGTCAAAAAAGAGACCAGACAGTGCCATAATACACCAACATATTTAATACCTTGCGTTAAAATTTGGTTATCAAAGACTCTGAGTGACACTTGGTTTTGAATTACTGTGGTGGTCTACACAAGTACATCCAAACATAGATGAATTTCCTAGAAATCTCCTCACTGGGAGATGCTTATTGATATATAGTCAAAATTGAGCAAAAATTCAAGTAGCAGAGTAAGTGGGAGAAGCATGATAAAGGAAACTCTAACTCACACAGTGAAGGAAAAATCAAGGAAGGAAAACCTCAAGAGAGTTAGTCCAAGAAGCATGCAAAGAACGGTAACGTGAAGTCTAAGAAAGACACCAGAAAGTGGTGTGAGTTCCACAACATCCCTTGACACAACACTAATGAATATTGGTGAATACAATCATTGGTGACCAAGATCAAAGAAAAAAGTCGAACCTCAACTTGGACCCTAATTCATAAAATAATAAAAGAAGATAGATCATTAATGTAGAACCCACTGCTACTATTGCAATTGCAAAAATCCAACCAGAAGAGGATCCCAAGGAAGGAGATCGCCTCTTCCATTCACACTTGTGGGTGAAAGGGACCCCATTGCATTTTATTATTGATAGAGGATGCCAAAATAACATCATCTCAGCAGAGGTTTTCAAGCTGTTGTATTTTCCAACAACGCCACACCCGTAGCCATACAACATCAGGTGGATTCGCCAGGGTCAAGATACTCATGTTAGCCAACAATGTCGCCTATCCTACGGTATCAATCTCTTTAAGGATGTTGTATTGTGTGATGTTGACCCACTAGAAGTCTATGATGTTCTATTAGGCCAACCAAATATGTGGATAAATCATGCTATTTATGAGTCTCAACTCGTAGCATCATTGTTACTTTGGGGGGTCAATTATACATGATACCAGAGGTAGTTCTGACTATTGTCCCACCAAAACAATGCCACAAATTAATCTCTCATGTAACTGCAAAGTTTAGCCTCTTCACAATATGATCATAAGGTGAAAACAAAATTGCAACCACTGCGACCTCAACCCAAAATATTTCTATCCAACAGAAGAAGATCGAAAACATTGTAGAAGAGTACCAAGATGTTCTTGTTGCACCTATGGGGGTGCCTCCACACTGCCTAGTTAAGAAAGGTTATAACATAACCATTCATACTCTTCACGATGCATCTTCAATGATAGAGTCCTCCCACACTCAGGTAGATCATGAAGCTATATTGGTTGAACGAATCCAAACCCTCCAACAACAGATTCATGACAACCTTCAATAAGATAATCATGGAAACTTCTTCAGCAAGGCAAGCATTGCACCAAGCTTCAGATTTAACATAAGTCTTCCCATCTCCCAAGGTAACTGGATGCAATGGGGACCATTTCTTCCTAAGGGGGAAGGAATGATCCATATGGATCTCAGTCGACATCCACCTTTTCCACTGAATCACCATTTTGAGCTTGTGGTTTTGATAAACCATGATATTCACCCTTTCGATGGGGAATGGAATGTAATGTTATCTTCATTTGTTAATTACAAACATAATGTAAAGATGTATGTATTCTGTTCTTTGGTGCCAACATACTCAACTCGAATGTTCTTCTCTGCAACCTGTTCCCATAGAAAATTATACTTGATTGGAATGTGCTTCGTGCTTCGTCTTTGAGTGCATCACTAGATTCTTTGAGATATTGATGGCGCTTGTGTTATCACAATATATCGAAATGGGATCATCATACTCAAATTATATATCTGTCAAAGTTTTTTTCATCCATAGAACCTATGTACAACATGTTTATGTTGCAATATACTTTGCTTCGGCTGTAGACAATGATACTAAACACTGTTTCTTTCTTATCCAAGATACCAAACACTCACCCAAGTAGAATTCTTCTCCACTTGTACTTCTTCGGTCATCAATGAAACCTATGCAATTTGCATTTGTGTACGAAATAAGCGATAGATCCTTTCCTTTTGGATACCATAATACAAACTCTTATGTACCCTTGAGATACCTGAATATCCTCTTTACTGCTAGAACATGTGATTCCTTTGGTTTTGCTTGAAATCAAGCCACCTGCCCAACTTCCTGCATTACATATGGTCTAGATTATGTCACATAAAGTAAGTTGTCGATCATTGAACTGTACTACCTTTGATTTGTAGAATTTGAATCATCATCTTTACTTAGCTTACAACTGGTTTGCATAGGAGTATTAACTAGTTTTCAATCTTCCATTTCAAACCTCTTTAGCATTTATATGATATACTTGGTTTGAGAAATCAAAATTCCTTGGTTGCTTTGACATATCTGAAGACCCAAAACAAAGGATAATTATCCAATTAATGACATTCAAATTCATTCTGCACATCCTTTGCAAATTTCTGGCTCATCCTATCATCATCACTTCCAAAGATAATATCATTAACATAAACTTCAATTAACAAAATACTATCTTGATTTACCTTGATGTAGAGGTTGTTGTCTGCATTTTCTTTCCTGACCCCTTGCTGCTGTAAATATCTGTCCAGTCTAGAATACCATTCTCTCAGGGCTTGTTTGACACCATACAAGTCCTTATTCAACCTGAAAACATAATTTTTATTCTCTGACAACTGAAATCCTTCTGGTTTCTCAATGTAGACTTATTCTTCTAGTTCCCCATTCAGAAAGGTTGATTTCACATCAGTCTGATAGACTTTAATATTACTGGAGCATGCATAATCTAGGATCAATCTGATTTCTTCCATTCTGGAAACTGGGGAAAAATTATCTTCAAATTTGATACCTTCAACTTGAGCATATCCTTTACATACCAATCTTGCTTTGTTCCTGGTAACATGTCCATCTTCATTCAGTTTGTTTATGAAGAACCACTTCGTTTCGATCAAATTCTTGTACCTTGGCCTTTGAACCAATTCCCAAGTGTCATTCTTCTCTATCTGATCCAACTCTTCATCCATGTCTTTTATGGAGAATTCATCCTTTGCGGATTCTTCACAGCTTCTTAGCTCAATCAAGGATAATATTTCTAGGTGTAGTTGTTCTGGTGAACAAATTCTTCTTCTAGTCCCAACTCCTGCATCTTTGTTCCCGATAATATGATCTGACGAATTATTCTTTTGTATTTGTTTGCTAGGTGTCTTTACAGGTACTTGTTGTTCTTTCTATTTTGCTTCTAATTGATCCTCTTCATCTTCCCCTTCTACTACTTCTTCATTCTTTGATTCTTCTTCATGAACTTGCTCCATTGACTCTTTTTCTTCTTCCTTTATTTTCCATCCACTTGTCTCATCAATCGTCACATTGATGCTTTCCACAATTTTTTTTAGCTTTATATTGAAACATTTGTATGCT
The DNA here is from genome assembly GCA_009831015.1 of Picea engelmannii. NCBI lineage: Eukaryota > Viridiplantae > Streptophyta > Pinopsida > Pinales > Pinaceae > Picea > Picea engelmannii. The sequence continues at coordinate 246,325 of ML806846.1, forward strand.
TTCCTTGTGCTTCCTTACCTAACAAGTATGCCTTTGTCCACATGAGAATCAACCTTTCCTATTTTTCCATATTCTCTTTTTATGTAGAATTTACTTCCAAACACTTTGAAGTGATTCACATTCGTTGGTATTCCTTTCCATAGCTCGTAGGGAGTTTTATCACTGTTGTTTCTGATCATTGCTCTGTTTTGAATATGAACTGTTGTATGCGCTGCATGTGCCCAAAAGACATTTGTCAACTTGGAATCCATTAACATAGTTCGAGCCATTTCCTGTACTATCTTATTCTTCCTTTCGACAACTCCATTCTGTTGTGGTGTCCTAGCAACAAAGAATTTATTTTTTTATCCTATACTTTCTGCAAAAATCCATAAATTTCTTTGAAGTAAACTCTCCTCCATTATTAGATCTCAAGCATTTGATTTTTGAATCCATTTAATTTTCAACCATTTCCTTGGATATCTTGAATTTCTTGAATGCTTCTAACTTCTTCCTAAGAGAAAAAAATGCATTTATCCTTGTATAATCATCAACCAATAACATAAAGTATTGTTCACCTTTTAAACCATTTTTTCTAGTTGGTCCAACTAGATCAATATGCACAATTTCCAACGGTCTTGTTGTGGAGTATTCCTTTGATTTGAACTTCGTCTTTGTTTGCTTTTCTTGTTGGAAATGCTTGCATAATGTGTTGGTTGGCTTCGTGATCTGGGGAATTTCTCTAACTGCTTCCTTTTTGCTGACTTTCACAAGGTTATCAAAGTTTATGTGACCCATTCTTCTGTGCCATATCCAAACTTTATCTTCCTTTCCTAGACAACACTTTTCATTTCCAATTTCACTTAATACATATATGTTGCTTGAAGTTCTTACAGTTGTTGCAACCAATATTCCTGAACCTTCTTTTCTTATCTCACACTTCTATGAACCAAACACAAGTTTGCGACCTTGGTCACACATTTGAATTACACTTAGAATATTGTGTTTCATATCTTCCACTTGTAGAACATTTTTTGCCTTGGTATCCTTGTTTCCAATTCTGGCTGTGCCTCTTCTAATGATTCTAGTTGAGTCGTCATTTACAAAGGAGACTAATCCATCTCTTTCCTTTCTCAGGGTTTCAAACCTATCCTCATCACCTGTGATGTGATTTGAGAAGCCACTGTCAACATACCAACCATGTTTCTTATGATTATCTTGTAGAGAAAGCGTGCATTCTTCATTGTCGAACTGATTCTGCTTTTTTATCCATATTCTTTGAGGTTCTCGTCTTTGACTATTATTATCCTGTTGTGATTCACTTGGAGGAATTTTCGTTCTACAATATTTGGCCATGTGTCCAATTTTTTTTCACTTGTATCATTCTATCTCAGTACTCAAGGATGTTGGAAAATATTTAACAGACAGTTAACAGATAGCGAATGCTTGTCATTGATGGAAACAATGAAGATGACATGAGAACAACAAGTTTGTAATTGACAGGCAAACAAAAGATAAGTTCAGAGAGGTGAATGATCGAAGGCAGCAAATGAGCGAAAGTTTGAGAAGAAGAATCTCTGATCATTGAAGAGGGAGACAGATCTCAACCGTCAGATCCGAGCGCAGGGTCCGACCATCGTTGGATCGAGGAGAACCTGCACGGTCCTTAAAATGAAAGGAGAAGAGGGCGTAATCGCAATATGAAAAATCGCGATGAAATCTGAGCCATCAGATCAAGCTTTGATCTGGACCATTAATTCTAGTCAATGTCGAAGTATCGGGGATCGGGACTTTGAAGTGAAAAAAACACTTGACAACAAGAATGCCGAAATCCTGATATGCGAATTCACGATTTAAATCGCAGCCGTTAAGTTAAGAAGTGATCTGGACCGCTGATTTTCTTCATGGAGTATCGGGGATCAGGACTTTGAAGTGACAAAAACACTCGACAACAAGAATGCTGAAATCGCGATATGCGATATCACGATTCAATCGCAGCCATTGAATCAAGAATGAATCTAGACCGTTGATCTAACTCTGTGTCCGAGTTTCGCGAATCGCGACTCCGAAAGGAAAAGAAACAAGTGCAAAAAGGATCCTGATTTCGCGATATGCGATATTGTGATTCAATCGCAGTCGTCAAGACAAGATCCGACCTGGACCACTGATCTAATCTCTTATCGGAGTTTCGCAAATCGCGATATGGAGAGGCAGAAGAAACTATGCAACATTTACGAAATTGCGATAGGCGAAATCATGATGTAACAATAACCGTCAGATCAAGAAGTGATTTGGACCATTGATTCGACTTCTTTACTGAATGTCGAGAATCGAGAATTCGAGTTGACGAAAACACCGATCGTCCAGAGTGTCGAAATTGCGATGAGTAATATCCCGACTTAATATGAACCGTCAGAACTAGATATAATCTGGATCGTTGATCTGATTTCATTATGGAATTTCGCAGATCGGGATTTGGAGGTAACAGGAACATTGAACATAAGGAATTACGAATTCACGATATGTGAAATCACGAAAGCGCCTTTCACATAAAGCCCTTGGTCACGGGAAGAGAAGGAGTCAGTCTAGATAAGCTCCAATTCGGAGTTTCAGAGATCTCTATGTGAAAGTGTCGAGAAAATTGGGTAAAGGAATGTCGAAATGCTGAAACCCGAATTAAAGGCAAGATTTATAAAAGTCATCCTACGGTGCGGATAAGACTTGAATGAGATCTAAGGGTTACTGTTTCTTCACACACAGGTAACTCATCAGTTACGATTTTGCTAAACCAAAACGGATTCTTGATTGTGAATTAGTTATCATTTCAGTTGCTAAGATAGGTGTCCTTGGTTTGCCTATTGGAAGGTGAAGTGGAACCGTCAAGGTTGTGTGTATAAAAGAAAGTGGGAGAGACGAAATTTGGTTGGTTGTTCTGTAAGTGAAAAAGAATGAAACTATAAGTATAGATACGAAGATGATGCGCAGGAGGAGATTGAGCATATGTGAAGGGTGAGATGAAATGCAGAGCATAATAACAGAGAGTTGAAGAAGATCAGAATGAGAGAACGAGTTGATGAAGAGCATACCTACTTAACAGACAGAGGAAGAGTAGAGCTGCAGAACAGTGTGTAGAAGACCAAATTTACAGAACAAAGAAAGATTGGTAAGAACTGATTTATCTGTAAAGTTGAATGTTTATTTAGCCATTTATATTCTAGGGAGGTTGGGAGGTGTTCGGGAGGATTGTTGTCGTCAGAGGTTCAAGTGGGATCTTGAACATAGGAAGTTGTAGATTTCATCTGGTTGTAGCCAGAGAAAGAACGGTGGCAGGGTGGTGCTAGGGAGAACAAGTGTTCTCTGTTATATAGGTTGGAGCCTGTGTAACGGGAAGTTGGTGCTTCCATCCAGTTGGTGCTGGAACATTCAGGAAGTTGGTGCTTCCATCCAGTTGGTGCTGGAATATTC
>ML806847.1:21347-35118 GCA_009831015.1 Picea engelmannii
TTTTTTTTTTTTTTACCTCTGTTTTTCAGTCCATAAATCTCTATTTGTCACCCTTTTCTGTTTTTGGGTTTACCCTTTAAAAAGTTAGCATCTTTCCATTTTTTGCATACCTAGGGAGAAGAGATTACGTTTCAACCTCAAGAGCTTCAAAGAATATTGTGGAAAGAAAGCGGGTCTTCACAACTCCTCGGTCCCTTGCTAAACAAGGTGATCCTTAAAGTGATCCTGACTTTCCCAGGTTTTTCATAAGTTTCGGAGGATTGAGGCTTGCTCATATAGAATACCCCAAAAATGTTATTTTTCCCTTTCTCCCTATGAATGAAGGTGTTGTGAAAGTTCAGGGAAGGTTGGTAAGTAAGTTGACAGACCTATAATGTAAAATATTACACAGATATCAGCCCTGATACAAACTGATTTCCCCCATATTCGCGCTATAAAAAAGCAAGTCATAAGACAGGTGGTGAAAGGAAATTCAGAAATGATTGCCCCCATCTAGTCCAAGAGACGATGAAAGGAAATTCAGAAATGATTACCCTTGTCTCAGCATTTAAATGCACAAATATATTCCAAAGTGGTGAAAGGAAATTCAGTAAAAGGGGCTAGATAACTTCACCAGGGTACTGAAGAGGCTCGCTGGTAGTGAATCAATATCTGAGATATCTGTAAGGCTGTTATACATGAATACCACTCTACTCTGGTAACCAATGCTTTTTAAAACCTGATCTTCATCCTATGTTCAGACAAGGCTTCCTGATTAAAAACATACAATCTTCTTCTTTTGATGCAAGATGATAGCCACAAGATTTGTTGGGTCACCTAGAACTGTTTTGATTGTCTTAAGGCATACCTGAATTCAGTAACGGGAAGGAGAAATTCGTGAAAGGGACTACAACTAAGTTTAAAAAGTATTTGAGTTTTGAAAAGCTTTTCAAAGGTAAAAAACGAAGTCCCTTTCTCCTTCGGTATCTTGTTTTCAGGAACTTTTTCGCTCGATTAAAGCCATTGACTCCATTTACCCAATATCATCATGTGGTCTACTGTTCTTCCCATCTTACAGGAAAACGGGATCCCAGTTGGAGCCTATGTTGGAGCCACCTTTGTTTTTTAGCCCGTTTTGAATTTCATATCTTAATGCTCAAAATCGAAAGATGGTTTTCATATTTTCCTTCATTTGTTCCAAAATCTCTGAAGTCTCATCACATGAACGACGACGATTATCATACTCTCAAGGCGAGTTCTACTTTTTGTTCAGATGATTTTCCCCTTTTTGTTACCTCGGGATTTCGTATGTCGGATGTTATAGATCACATAGTTCACAAGTCCCGAAGAGTGAAACGACGAAATCACTTTAAAGTTTCACCCAGGTCAGTAGCGAGAGTAATTTTTTTCTAAATTACGGTTAAGCATCATCGAGGTTTCGCGTCTCGGTGTTTACTAACTCGAAAATTCTTACTGTCGTAACCTCGGTAGCTGAAATCATGAAATTCTTATTTTAGTAACCCGCATTAATGTTAAAGGTAAAAATCTTAGCCACGGTTAAGATCTGTCAGAAATTCGCAACTCGACGTATTTTCCTTTAAAATCTATACCTTCGAAACTTCGAGTCGTGAGGTCGCGGTCTCGCGATTTCACAACTCGGCATATGAACTTCCCAGAAGCTATACCTTCGAAGCTCCGAGTCGCGAAGCTGCGATATAAATAATCACATAATTAATTAAGTGCCTAATCATAATTACGTTTTTTATTAACCAAAGATAATCATCGCAATATCGGGTCTTAGAGGTTCAAAGGGTTATAGTGAAAACTCCCGATGTAGTGAGTACCGAAAGATTGATTAACGTCGATAAAACCTGATTAATTGAGCTAAGCCAATATTTCTCATGATTTGATGCATGCACTGTCTACGAGGCAGTCTTAATTTTTCCTTGTGCCAACTGACATTTCAAACTGTTAAAATTTATGGCATTAATTAGAAACAAGGAAAATCGACAAGTAAGGATTGTGATTTTATTGCTAAATTTATATTTAAGCATGATTTGACCATTCTGTTTTTGAAAACTACCGAGTTTTAAATGGTTGAATATATAGAGTTGTTATTTTCTATCGCAAATTCATTTCTATATTACGTAGAGAAAACTTTTCTCAGCGAATTAATTTTTGTATGTATACATATTTTTATCGTAGAATAGCTAAAGCAGGATCCCCCGCCATGGCCCAACAAAAAGCGTCTAAATCCAACGTTGAGGTTTCGGGACAAGTTTCAGACAACATCGCTAATACTTCACCTTGAAATGTTGAATCTGTCAAGACCTGGTCGTTTGTTTATGATGTTCTACAGTCTGAATTGGTAGATTATTCTGATGATTCCAGTGACAATGAAAAAGATGACCTGACCACCAAATATAAGATCGTCGTCCAATCTGGAATGCATAAAGTAGTGGCCAGGCCACGACTGCTCCCTTACTATGATATGGTTCGGTGGGAATTAGACCATGTAGACATACCAACCAGAACCATCATCAATGAACATAAAGTCACTATTGGGACTTTCATACCCGAACAACTGTGGGCTATGTACAAGTTGCCTACCGTGTCAAACGTTACATACGATGCTGAATTCTTGGAGAACATCAAATAGAAGGAATGTGTGCAATATGACAAGACTATGTCCAGTTTAATCAGAGATTGGGGTTCACACCCTGTGAAGTTCAGGGTAGACAGTAATGGTATATATTCAATAGCTTCCTTAGAACCACAATTCAAATATGTAGCTATGATGACCTGCAGATTATACGGGAGAGAGGACACCACACATTTTTTTCTTCAGTGGGTGCCTCTAATACATTCAGTCACTGAAGGTTGTTCCTTCAACTGGGCTAAAATGATGTCTGATAGCTTGACCAATCGATTTACAGAGTATCGGGTGCAGAGGGAGAGCGGAAAGATTTCTTCATTCTTTATGTCCACGTACATTATGGATGCCGTGTGTTTTCTAACGCCCTTTCCCTTAATGAGCTAGAGTTGGACTCCATTAGAGGTCGAGCCCATCCACGTATACCATTCAAAACTGTGGGAAAACAAAGCGACAGATTTTGTGTACGAAATCTTTAACTGGGTAATGGTACCACTGCATGTCACTATTTTCGGCCACCTGCCACCCAGGATCTCCGAAAGTATAGCGATGAATCTAAGAAATATAGCCGACTGGTATGTAGAAGCAGGATTCTCATATCTTAGAGTTTTCGGGGCTTCTGTTCCCCCGCATGCATTACCATTATCCAAAACCCAACAAGCTGGCTTGTCGTGAGGTTGCTAGGAAAACCGTAATCGGTGGCATAAGAAAGGAGCTTAAGGGATATTCAAAGAAGGTATGGCCACCTTTTCCTGTTCATTTAAATTCATATTCTTTGTTAGATTTCGAGCATGCTAAAGCTGAGGTAGTAGCCCTGGAAGACCTAAAATTGGTTCATATTGAATTTAAGAAGCATGATCCACAAAGGGTCGTAAGTAATCACTTGGCCAGTTGCAGACTCAAAAGGTTCGAACATGAGAATTCTCCCTCGGATGACATTTTTTGAGGCGCAAGATCCTATGCCGAGATTTTGGCTCAGATACAAGCCCTGGCACCCGAAGAGAGGGCCGATGTTCTAAAATTCCAAGAACATCGATGCAGTTGTCTTCCTGCAGTATTGCGGGGTGAGAATCCGAGTACAATAGAGGTGAAACAAAAAGAAGCCGAAGGCTCCAAAGATGTGACACCCAGCCAAGAAAAACACCAGGACAGGGAAAAAGACTCCCGAGCCGCTGAAAAAGTAGACTCCAATTACTAATCTAGGACAACCAACTAAGAAAATTGGAGATCCCATCGCATCCATTACTCCCTTGTAGTCAACTCAGGGAAACATAGACGCAGGGTGGAGTTTAAATGAAGAATTGAGACCTATAAGGATGGAAGAGCTCCCTCCAAATGAGTTATTTTTTGATAAGAAGAGAAAGGTTGTGGTAAAAAGAGAATTTTATCAGGAAGGGGGATCAACAACCAAGAAGTACAAAGTGTTGACCGATGGGAAAGACAAGAAGAAGGAAGAGTTTGCTATAGAAATAGCCGGGACATTAGGGGCATATGCTACAACAAACCAATTTTCAGTCGGGGTTTTGAAAAATCAGCTGAAGCGAAAAAATCGCCTCATCAAAACCTTAGAAGATAGACTAGCCACAACAGAGGAGGCTACCAAGGACCAGGCGAGCACAGGAATAGAAAAAGCAAGGCTGGCCGATGAAAGGGAGATAGAGATGGTCAAAACTAAGCTCGAACAAGCAGAGCTGGTGGTTCAGAACAGTTGGATACAAGTGGGCCAATAAAAAGACTTGATCGAACAACTACATGCTAGAGTGGAAATCGCCGAAAGTAAATTCATAAATATCAGGATGTTCCAGTCCCAGGCGATGGAGATTCAGAGAAGAGTTTTTGCAGCCTAGCGAATTTTACTCGCCAAGGTAGAGGTAATTCGGGACAACTACTTACTCGTTGATCAAGTATTGGAAAATTTATTTGTCAGAGAAAGAGAAGCTAGAGCAGCTCGGGTCACTTTTCAAGAGGCTGTAATAGCTACAAACAACATGGAATCAAGAAGTACTTCTAGGTTTTCCATTTCGGAGCAGACCAGAGGAAATATTTTATTGAAAGAATGGGAGCACAGTATATCAGAAGGTAAACTACAAGCCAAGAGGGTAATGCACTCCTTTGAAGAGGCTTTTGGTTCTATAGATGGTAATATTTTAGGTATTGATAGTGAAGGAAATGCTGAGACATTGAGTCAAATGAATATAGCGAAAATCTGACTTGATATAAACGAAAAAGAAGAAAGAGATGTGGCCGAAATCTCACAAGTAACTATGGCAGACATAGTTCAAATAGATAAATGTATGATTAGACCAAGTGTGCAATTATGCACTATTGACATCATAGACCGATAGATGGAAGAAAGGTTACCACAATTAGCCCGAGATTGCTACTCTTTTGAGGTCAACTGTCAAGCGGAACCGTAAAGGTTGATATCTCGACTGGTGGAAAGATGTGTCACTTGTACCGAGCATGCGAGAGGACAAGCTTCTGGTATGAAATAAAGACAGAGATGAAGAAATGGAACGATTATTCTCCTTCTTATCGAACTGAAAATCTTATAATGATTGAGATTCCATCTTATTTAAAACTGTATAAATATACCATAGAAAGAAAGAAAGAGGGTTGGACCTTTTTGTGTCGATTGTAATAGAAGTTTTCTATCTTGAGAGTTAATATAAATAAAATCCGAAGATTCTCAATTATGTCACGACTGTGTTATGAGTTTGTTTCCTTGTATCTTATATTTCATTTCATTTCATATTTACGTCTGGTGAATGCTTCACTATAATTTAGTACAACCTCTACTATAGTGAATGAATTCTGGTTTTCTATATTGTTTACTATTTTTCCTCTGTACCAGCTATCAGCAGGTGTAAGACCAGTCAACACTTTAGAATTCTATATATATTTTATGCTTCATCAGGTTATTTATTTACCTTTTTCTTCTTCTGTTTATAAGTGAGATTCTCCCTTGATAGGAGCCTTACATGATAGACAACTTAATGTTTTCTCCCATCTCACACATCTTTATTAAAATATAACTCAGTTACGGGAAAGGGCCTTTGGTTTGCATCTTATTTTCACTCCTGGAACTGTAAACTCTCCTTTATACGACCGAAATTGAGACAACACCTGAATTTCCCCCGAGATTTTCTTATCATTCTGTTCCTCCATGACTGTCCCTGTAACAAGACAGCCTACTATCGAACTCGGACTATCGGATCAAACATATATTTCCTTAAATATTTTCAATACTATTCTTAAAACAATCACTACGTGGGTTGAACTTGAATGTTCATGGGCAACGATTGAAAGGGATATAAACATCCAGGAACAGTTGGAAGCTAGACAACCCCAACTCAAAAATCAGCCCTAGTTTCCCTTACCGAAGGTTGACATTTATTCCTTCTCTACCCCTTACTCACTTTCAGATGCCTAGACACTGTACTTCTAATCCATAAGTACAGACTCTGGAACAACATCATTTTGGCGTCAGTGCCAGGGACTGAATCTACGAAATCTTTTTCCCTGGGAAAACGACATTTATTTCATTGAAAGTGCCACCCTTTGATATTGAACAAAGAGTGCACACCTTTTAAAGGCTTTCCAATCTTTCACTTGGTGACTCCACGATTAGTAAGCTGTCATATGGAAAAAGGAATACCAGGCAAAACACGAATGGTAAACATACCACACCCATTACCAATCCTGAGAAGATTTTAAAGGCGAGAGGCTCTCTTAAGCCGACCGCTGCAATCTATTAGCCTAAATACCTACAACTGAAGACCAAGAGTTATTCTGAACCTTCGACTTCACGTAGCCCTCTCTTTGACACTAAGGATATAACATCAAACTGCTCCAAATTTAGAAGTGAAACCCCTCCGATAACCCCTGTAGAACATAAAGGAAAAATTCATGCAGAAAATTTATCTACTCCCGATATATCATCGAATCTTCAGTTGAATTTCGTGACCTCACACGGTCTCGAAGAATATTTCACACATCCATATTCCACTCCCGTTGGTTCCCCTGACTACATCTCTTGCAAGTCCGAAGAGCCAAGCCCTCACATCCCTTACCAGTCATCCTCAGATTTTTCACCCCACGAAGAAAGTAAAGATTCACTTTTAATCTTCCAAAACCCCCTTTACAACTTTCCACTAATAACGATGGTAGCCGCCGGAGGAGGAGGTGGAGGGGTTGTTGGAGGAAGAGGTGGAGGTTCTCCTAGGGGAGGGGCTAGAGGCCAAGGGCCTTCCCCCCCTCCCAGAGTGTTTGCAAAAGTGGCAACAAGATACGCTCCCTTGGTATTTCCCGTTCCTCTGCATGACCTTCCCGAAAATTATATAAAAAATTTGCCAAAATTCACTGGGGAAGGAGATCTAACCGCAACCAAACACGTAAATTTCTTTGATCAATTCGTAGACATCCTAGGTCTCGAACATGAAGACGTGTATTCGAGGCTTCTTGTCCAAACCTTCGAGGGTCAGGTCTGAACTTGGTTTCAGAGTCTACCTGCAGGATCTATCTTGTCCTATGACATATTGGAAGATGCTTTCCTTAGACAATGGGGTGAAAGAAAGGACCACGTATATTATTTAACCGAGTTTGGGTCTTTAAGAAAAAATAATTCAGAAATAGTTATGGATTTTATTCAAAGATTCAATAAGTTGTATAACAAAATCCCAGCCAAGGTTAAATCGTCCCAACCTGCAGCCAAAGTAACTTTCACGGGGGCTTTCGAACCATATTTTGCACTTATTTTACAGGAAAGAAGGGAGCTGCTCTAAACCAAATGCAAGATGACGCTGTAGAAATTGAGTCAAATATGATGGTTTCTAGTAAGTTAAAAGCTAAGGTAGAAATGGGAAATTGAGAAACTAGATGCTTTAGAGAACAAGCAGGGCCATCAGGGTCTAATAGATACACAGATGACAAAGTAGACGATATGGCCAGGGTAATTAAGGAAATCTCTAATAATATATCTAGAATGGAGCTAGAACAGGCTAAAGCCGATTCTTTCACCAAAAAGGATTTCAAGAGGAATCCCAATCCCCCAAACCAACAAAGACAGATAAAAAATAAGGATCAAAAAATACAAACTCCCCTAAAGAACAAAAATTTTATAGGAGCGAATGATCTCCAAGATTTCAGAGATTCAGATGAGGATGTCATGAACTTGGGTGATGACTGCACACAACCTTATCTGACTAGAGAGGATTACAAAAAATCTTTAAACACTCAACAATCGTCTGTTAAGGGTGAAGAAAGAGATCATACTGACCTATGTAGTTATCAAGAAGAAATCGATATGATAATGGCTGAGGTCCAACCTAAGTACAATTTGAGATCTAAGAGTAAGCCCATTTCAACTACTCAACCTAAGAAAATTCTTCCAAGAGGTCAAACTTATGAGCCTACTCTGGAAGAAGCCCTGTTACCTAACAACAAAGCGAAAGTAGTAAACATACAAGAATCCGAAGTGGGAAAAGTTGAGACCCAAACACAAGGAGCCAAAACAGCTAATACAATTACACCTTCAACCAAGACCATGAGTAATAAAGCGGTCCAGACAAATAAGTCGAAAAGGAAGGATTCAAAAGTCCCAACTAGAGAAACAGACAAGGTGAGCGGAGTTTTCAGTTTCGAAAATGAGATAAATAAAATTAAGATACCAATTCCTCTGATAGAATTAGCGAAAAAACCAGTTTATCAAAAGAAGATTACCAAAGTGATAGGTGTCTCAGAGCTAGAAATCCAATATGACATTTTAAACCTGGAAGATGATAAACCCAACATCACTTTTGGTCCACATTTTGAAGGGGCCAAAGACACTATTGCTCCCTTTTATATCACCTTAAATGTATACGATCAACTGCTACATAATTGTATGCTAGACTCCGAAGCCTCCCATAACGTGATGCCTAAAATTATTATGGATAAATTGGATCTCCAGATCACCAGACCTTACGGAGATCTTTACTCTTTTGAATCGAGAAGAGTTAAGTGTATGGGAATGATAAAGGATTTAGTAGTTACCCTGGCACAAGTCCCAGTTAAGAGTATCTTGATGGATGTGCTTATTGCTGATATTCCCCCCAAGTATGGCTTATTGTTATCTAGGTCATGGGTAGCCAAGATGGGGGTTTCTCTTCAACTGGATATGACGTTCTCCACAATTCCTTTGTTTGCTGGGAAATTTACTGGGTTGTATTGGGAGATAAGGTTAGCATATACAGTAAGCGACCCTCAAAATCTGAACAATTTCCCTATTTACATTGCAGATCAAGATTTAGGAAATTGTATCTTATCTTTTGATGATGGTTTAGATGGTTGCACAGAGGAAAATGATATAGAGCATGAAGAGTCAGGTTACATGACCGAGGATATGTGTAGCACCGGTATCTGGAAAATGTTTTTTGACGGTGCCTCATCTTGCGAAGGGGCTAGTGCAGGAGTGCTTTCAGTGGCTCCTAAAGAAAAGTTCGTTGTTCCTTTTTCTTACAGACTGCAATGGGATATAGATTATACTAACAACGTATGTGAATACGAAGCCTTGGTCTTAGGATTAGAGGTTGTCAGGAAGCTAAAAATAAACAACCTAGAGGTATACGGAGATGCGGAGTTAATAGTCAAACAAATAAATCGACAGTACCAAGACAAGCATCCCATATTAAGATCATACAAGAATTGTGCCTGGGATTTGATGGAAAACTTTTTCTCATCTATAAATGTCCACTTCATCCCATGCACAAAAAACTTACATGCTGATGCATTAGCTAAAGTAGCTTCAACTTTCTCTCCTCCTACAACCTTTAAATTGAAGTATCACATAGAGATAAGACACAGACCATCTATACCAGATAATATCCAACACTGGCAGGTTTTTGAGGATGATGAACAAATTAAGAAGTTTCTTGAAGCAGTAGGTGAATTTTCTGAAACTCATGCAGATCAAGAAAATCAGAATGACCAGATATGGATCATGCAAGAAGGGGAGGACGCTCAAGATTTCCACAAATCATCGTATGATGGTCCTAAAAAATAACCATATTCTGAAGGGACTGATCCCTCTGGAAAGACTGTTTGAACAAAACGACATACTTATAAAATCCACCTTACAACCCCAACCATAAGAGGTGGAGGACTGTGACAAAGGAACCAAAGAGGAATCCAAGATGGTTAAAATATCTAAACTCCCCCCCCCTGAAATAAAAGACAAGTATAAGGACCTACTCAGACAATTTAAAGACGTTTTCACCTAGTCTTACGACGAGTTAAGAACCTACGACACTACCGTGATCGATCACAATATACCTTTAAATCCTGGGGTCAAACCTTTTAGACAAAATCTTAGGTAGATCAACCCCATTTTATTGCCTGTGGTCGAGAGAGAAGTGAAGAAACTTTTGGAGGTGAAAATTATAGTACCTCTGAGATATTCTGACTGGGTGGAAAATCTGGTCCCGGTCATAAAAAAGAGTGGAGAAATTAGATTGTGTGTGGATTTCAGAAATTTAAATAAGTCCTCTCTTAAAGACAACTATCCACTGCCTAAAATTTATCATGTGCTAGAAAGGGTAGTTGGGGCAAATAGAATGTCTATGATTGACAGTTTCTCTGGATATAATCAAATTGCCATGAATGAACAAGATAAAGAAAAAACAACTTTTACTACTCCTTGGGGTATGTTCATATATAATAAAATGCCTTTCGGTTTGATGAATGCAGGAGCCACGTTCCAACGCACTATGGACATCGCTTTCATCGGAGAAAGGGATAAGTTCGTAGTCATCTATCTCGATGATTTAACGGTTTTCTCCAAATCCGACGAAGAGCATCTGGTACATCTTGAAAAAACATTCAAAAAATGCCACAGGTTTGGTCTATCCTTAAACCCCAAGAAATCACACTTCTCCATACAAGAGGGTAAATTATTGGGTCATGTTGTATCTAAGGATGGAATTAATATTAATCCTAAGAGGGTTGAAGCGATAGACACTATAAACATTCCTAGAAATGTAAAAGAAATTCAATCTTTCTTAGGAAAAATAATTTTTTTACGAAGATTTATCTCAAATTTTGCTGAAATTGTAAAATTGATCACATATATGATGAAAAAGAACAACAAAGTAAAGTGGACAATAGAGGAAAAAGAGTCATTCACACACATTAAGAAATTCATAGCCAAGGCACCTGTATTGGCAAGTCCCGATTATCTGAAAGACTTTCTTATTTTTTCATTTGCCTCCGAGCACACGATTGCTACGGTGCTCCTCCAAAAGAATGAAGAGGGTTTCAAACAACCGATCGCCTTTTTCAGCAAGAGCCTCAGAGATGTAGAAATTAAATATGATATAATAGAAAAACAAGCGTATGCCAAGGTAAAAGCACTGAAGACATTTAGAACATATGTATTACACTCCAAGATCATTGCATACGTACCGACCAGTTCTATGAAAGATATTTTGGTACAACCAGATAGTGATGGGAAAAGAAGATGATGGTTGGCCAAGATTCAAGAATTTGACCTGGAAATCAAACCTACTAAATTGATAAAAGGACAAGGCCTGGCCAAAATTTTGGCTGAATCAAATCTCAGAGCTCTGGATATAAACTGCCTACAGGGATATGAGGAAAATATGAACGTAAACGAGCTTGATGAACCAAGAAGTGCAATTAAGACCGAGGAGAAGTTTGTATCATCAGAATGGTACAGAAACATAGTATCCTACCTGATGACTCTAAAATGCCCGAGTGAACTATCACCATCAAAATCCAGGACTTTAAAGCTTCATGCGGTTAAGTATTGTATCGCCGAAAATAAACTATATTGGAAAGACCCGCTTGGTTTCTTGTTAGTCTGCTTAGTCGAGTCGGAAACATAAAGGGTTATAAGTGAATTTCATGAAGGAGTTTGTGGAGGACATCATACTTGGAGGGCCACAACTTACAAAATTCTAAGGGCTGGGTATTACTGGCCAAAACTCTTTTCAGATGTTAACGCCAAGGTCTGAGCCTGTAGCCCTTGTCATCTATTTGCAGGAAAACAGAAACTCCCAACGCTACCTTTAGTTCCGGTCAAAATTGAAGCCCCTTTTCAACAATGGGGGCTAGATTTTATAGGAGAGATTAATCCACATTCTAGTGCCCAACACAAGTGGATCTTAACTACCACAGACTACTTTACAAAATGGGTGGAAGTTATTTTAACTAAAAGGGAAACTAACTCGGTGGTAATAGATTTCTTAGATGACAATATCTTGTCGAGATTTGGCTGCCCCCGAAAGATAGTCACGGATAATGCCCAGGCTTTCAAATCTATGGCTATGATCAACTTCTGCCAAAAGTATAATATCATCCTTGGCCATTTTACAACGTACTACCCCCAAGGAAATGGACTGGACGAGTCGTCTAACAAGAGCCTGATCAATATAATTAAGAAAGTGTTGGATGAAAACAAAAAGTCTTGGCATATACATTTAAAGTACGCTTTGTGGGAAAATCACATAGGCACTAAAAATTCCATCGACATGTCTCCTTTTCAGATGGTATATGGGACAGATGTGGTGTTACCTATAAATTTAGCACTCCCCATGATGAAATTGTGGCAAGATCAGAAAGAAGAACCAAATCACGTCACCAAGAGGATAACTCAGCTAATCGAGGTTCAACAACATAGGGTCGAAATGGATGAAAGGTTGCAGAAGTATCAATACGACATGAAGGCATTATTTGACCGTAGGGTGAAGGACAGAGATTTCCTCCCAGGTGATTTAGTATTAAGGTGGGATGGAAGCATGGATGATTTTAGGGGCTAAATTTCGCTCATGGGCTAATTTTCCATGGTTTTTCCAAAAATGAGATTCGCTATTTTAAAAATGATTCGCCCAAATTCTATAGGATAAAATTATTTTACCTTACAAATCACCAAAATTTTATAAAATCTATATTAAATACTTAGAAATTTGAATATTTTTACAAAAATATCGCCAAACATTTATAGTTGGCATATGAAGGATTAGTAATATTCATCAAGGTTTCTACATTTTAAAATAATTTTTCATCCTTAAAATCATCCCTGGATGGAAGGAGGGAAGAAGCAACGAAACATGGTAAATTCGATCACCTCTGGTATGGGCCATTCAGAGTCTCGGCCCTCGAAGGAAAAAATTCTTTCCTACTTGAAAATCTAGACGGTGAAATCCTCAACGCCCCTGTCAACGGGCGTTATCTGAAGCATTATATGACATAAACAGTTGCCAAAAAAAATAAAAATAAAATAAAATAAAAAAATAGATAAACAAATAAATAAAAATAAACTTCATTTAATCTTACATTTGTATATTCATATATAGAATTTTTACTTATGTATATATATTTTTCATTTCGCTTTGTTATTTTGATTTTCTTTCGTGAACTTTCGACACCTTTCAGATAGCTCAATAACCTTCGTATTTTCCTTTTATATTATTCCAGCTGCAAACAAAACAAGAAGCAAAAGTAAACCGAAAGCTGGGTGTCAGAAATAAATTGGCTTAAACAGGTGATACCAAAGATTTTTGATATTTTGCAAAGAAAATGAAACGATAAGGTAAAGGTGAGATTTCCTAAAAGACTTGTTCTGAAGGGCTATCAAAGAAAACTGAGATAACCTCATTCAGACAACAACATCGTCTGAACTAATAAATAACATAATGTCTCCATGTTTAATCGTTTACGAAAGAATAAGAAAAAATAAACAAGTCACTCAAATTAAAGCAGTCAGTCAAAGTAAAGCACCCTCGAAAAAGATTTTCAAGAGTCAGTTTTGATTTTTTTTTTACCTCTGTTTTTGGGTTTACCCTTTAAAAAGTCAGCATCTTTCCGTTTTTTGCATACCTAGGGAGAAGAGATTATGTTTCAAACTCGAGAGCTTCAAAGAATATTGTGGAAAGAAAGCGGGTCTTCACAACTCCTTGTTCCCTTGCTAAACAAGGTGACGCTTAAAGTGATCTTGACTTTCCTAGGTTTTTCAACAGTTTCAGAGGATTGAGGCTTGCTCAAATAGAATACCCCCCAAAAGTTATTTTTCCCTTTCTCCCTGTGAACGAAGGTGTTGTGAAAGTTAAGGGAAGGTTGGTACCAAGTAATTAAAGTAAGTTG
>ML806847.1:82724-96945 GCA_009831015.1 Picea engelmannii
CACGAGATCTCCTTGAGATATTTCACATGACAGACTGCAAGTTTTCTCCGACTCCTATCCTATCAGGAGTCAAACTTGAGGATGGAAGGGAGACTCCACTGGTTGACAACACACTGTACATATAGCTAGTGGGGAGCTTGTTGTATCTTACACACTCCAGACCAGACCTCTAATATGCAGTTGGCACAGTTTCCAGGTTCATGCCGGAGCCACATGAGCTACATTGGAAAGCCTCAAAGCGTATCCTTCGATACGTACAGGGCACCATCACCTTTTGGATTCATTATGCAACAGAATCTACATTAGATCTCATTGGTTTTACTGATTCCAACTGGGATGGAAATAACATTGATTGCAAGTCCATATCTAGGTACTCACTCAGTCTTGGTTCTAGGCCTATCTGTTGGTCGAGCAAGAAGCAAGCTGCCATTTCTCTATCTTCAGCCGAGGCAGAGTACAAAGGGTTAGTTAACATAACCATTCAGGATATGTGGCTACAAAATTTTCTCATGGAGTTGGGCATTCAGTTTGATCAGTTGATCATCATCTGGTGTGACAACCAGATCACTCTGAAGTTCTACAGAGATCCATTTCAGAGGTAGTGAACGAAGCACATCGAGATCCACATGCACTACATCCGAGACTTAGTACATGAGGGGATTATCGACTTACAATTTTGTCCTTCAGTAGAACAGACGGTAGAAATTTTCACTAAGACCTCCACTGAGCAGAAATTCCATTCTTTGCGAGGTCGTCTTGGAGTGAAGGACACAGTTGCCTAGAAACTGTAGTTCCTTTTTTTACATACATTGTACCTTGAGGGGGGGTTTTTCCCATGAGGTTTTCCCTCTTTCCTCACTTTATTTTCAGTGTATCTTTTGTACTTGGGTACCTAACATGACCTCATTGTTGAGACCCAATATTTATTTTCACCATAATGATGTTCAGGGGGGGTGTTGGAGTTAATTCACACACACCTAGGATTTATTTTTCCTAAGGTTTTTCCTTGTTTATTAGTCATAATTAGTCATTATCCAGTCTCCTTTATTTTAGGAGAGAGTATTCCACCTGAAGAATATTCTCTTTCAGTTGACACTTTAGTTTGACTAGTTGAGTTGAGTTTAGATGTTGCATTGGTTTTTTCACCATGCAACATTGGGATCATCACCAACTCACTACTCTTTGTTCAATCAGTTAACTGTAGACTAGTTGACTAGTTAACTCAACTAGGTGGCAGTTCACTCCCGTAACTGCCTAAGAGACTAGAGTAGGTGGCAGTTCACTCCTGTAACTATTGGTGTGTGTCCAGATCAATACAGACCACCACTATGGCCCATTAGTTACTCATGTATCCTATATTTATTGTAAATTATTCACTCTTTCAGTGTGTAAAACGGTTAATGAGAATTCTTCCATTCTTTCTCTCCTTCTTCTTCTTTCTCCAATTCTCTCTGCAAATGTGTGTATTATTGTTTAGCTAGATCTATTCTGTGTAGGTTCAACACATTTACATATTTACTCTGGAGTTATTGGATGATAATGCTTCATTGATATAACACTTGGATTATATGGTTAAAAATGATTAAATTGCTCTATTACTGATTCACCCCCCCTCTCAGCAATCCAACACAATTTTCTTTTCAATGAATCCTATTTACGAGAGGGATATGAGTATATTTATTTTTATAAAAGAAAACAACCCAATTCATATTGTTTTCTATATATTCTTGCAACTAAGATAAAAGGAGAAAATTTCAACCAAACTCACAAAATGATTTATGAGATTCCCAACCAAGCACAAATTGTTTCAATGATGGTTTAGAGCACTCTAAATGAAATGTTTTTTGTTTCTTTTATTTTTTCAAATTATATGAAAGTGAAAACAAAACAAAACAAAAAATTCTTCTTCGGCCTTTGCTTTCAATTGTCCATGCTCGAAAATTAATCCAAAATATGGAAGGAAGACAACACCAAGCATGAAAATTTAAAGCAAACCAAAATATTTTAATTCTGAACGAAAGTTTGAATAGTTCTCAAATGATTTGGGAAACAACAAACATTCAACCTAATGAAAGAAATACTTCTCAGGAAGGTATAAACATTATTCTATGGGACTAAAAGGATTAGATTAGGTGATCTTGTTTGTACCTATCAATCACATGATATGGATACCAAGAGAAGATAATTGCATGAATTTCAAACCAGCTTATGCAAAGTCAAAGAGACAATCTTCATAAAAATCTGGAGTGTTGAAGGGAAAACAACCTAAAATGGTTTGGCTGGGTTTTTGAAGGGTAATTTCTTCAAAAAGAAAAAAATAGGGGTTGGTCGCTCCCTGTAGAGGGAGATAGTGAGACTAGGTCATGACACAGAGAGAGACACAGTGTGACCGAAGAGTATGGTCACTCCTAGAAAGGTTGGGAGCAAGGATGGTCACTGCTGCAAAGGTGGAAAACTGCGACCGAAAATTCTTTGGTCACTTTGTTTGAATCAGGAAGTTGCGACCAACTCAAAAAAACAAGAAAAATAAAAAAAAATAGATCTGGGATGAGATCTATTATATCCAAGCTATTGGTTTCTTCAATTGAACTCGAGAAAGGGAATAACAAAGCTTGGCAATCAGATCAGGAAATTTTAATGGGTAACAATCTCATAAAGAAAGCATATAAAGAAGGAAGAAAAACACATGAGAGGCAATCTCCCCAGTATGGGTTCCAGTTTATTGTAGGGATTTTGTACCTTGCAAGAGATGAACTCCCTTAGGCTCTTCCTAAACCTAATACAGGAACATAGATACGAGTAAAGGATGCTTCTAATATTGATAATATTTCATGATATACAAATATATCAATTGTCTATCAACAAACACACAAACTCACATAAACAGTCGTTTAGAGGGAAACATCCAACATATCTTCCATTAATCAAGTAAGCAATATTACAACTTACAAGTGTAAACTGAATATATATCTTTCTTCCAAGATCCTTGACCATTGGAAGCCATGCGTACAAAGTCATTATGGATTGTAATATTCTCATGAGAAACTAGTACTTCCATCTGAGTCTTCATTTCTCCACTTCTAGGAATTATAATGTATTTCATCCATCACAGATAAACCTCTTACCTCACACATTAGGGGGCATCTGTTACAACAAATGTTTCCTCACTCCATGCAACTTGCTTGGATGGCCTTCCATTTCCCTATGTAAACTTGAAGTTCCCTTTTTGTACATTCTAGAGACAAAAAAACATATTTTTCCACATATACGTGCTCTATCTATTATGCAACAAGAATTTATGCAGGTTTCTCTACTATATCCCGCGTACATCGAGTTTGGTGCTCAAATTAAAAATTATGTCAGGTTTTCATGCCATATCATGCGATCCATGATCCTTGACCTTCCATATACTGGAAACACTCTGACTCGGCTCTTCAATTCCATTTGAAGGCTATAAATTGAGCCATATCCAAGCCTTGATGGGTTCAACATTTCAACTTTGAGAGAAAAGACACTCTGGAGAAATTGCACTTCAGATTGAGTCTGCATCCCTTTGTCCTTGAAGTCCAAACTCCTTGTTCAGCCTCCAAGATCTTCCTTTTTTGTAATGGAGAACCTCATTGAATCCTATATATGAGCTTGAATTTGGTGGAGGATTCAAGTGGTCGAGGCCTAGATGGAGGGACTTAGTTTCTCAGTTCCGATATTTTCCGTTACATAAGTTTGTCACCTATGTACTTCTGCTGATTATTTTAATAGAAATACTCTTTTCTCGTCCAATTGATATCTTGCAAATATTTGAATTATTATTATATGGGTGTATTTTTCATGTATGTTAATGGATTATGCTAATCTATATGCTAAAATGATATATTATCACCATATACTTGCATATCTTGGTTGTTGAGGATAAGTTTCAAGTATAAAGCTTTAGGTCCTGTGCTCAACGATGGTCTTCTTCAAACATTCAGAAGAGGTAGGATATTAGCCTTATCTTATTAGCATTTAATTTATATAGAATACTTGGGATTAGATTTTATTATGCGTGTCATTCCATCTGTTGTGGTTTACCCCTTTCCATAGAGATATTTTCCTCGTAACATTGTTATAACCCTAAATTGTACCATACATACATCCAAGCATCAGGCCCTCTTACTTGCTATTTTTTCCAAGCCATCACTGAGAAACTCTTCTTAAAAACACTATTTTTGAAGATGTACGTGCCCTACACCATTAATTCATGTCTATGTACATTATATGCACCATTACTTCCCACGTACGTACGCTAGATGCACCACTACAACCTGCGTATACTCGCAAAATTTGTGAAAATTAAAAAGTTGCAAGGAATTCATTGAGATTACGGGCTATTGGGTATTTTTCCATCTGTCCCACCACCTATATCCCATTGCCCAACCAAATAACCATCCTTTTGTCATACAAAAGGAGGTGTTTGGGTATCATTCCAAAGATAATCATAATAATAGTGAATCTCTACCCATTTCACATCCCCTCCTTGCCCTAAGAATTTGCAACCACCTTGTGAGTTTTGTACCAGAATTTCCCATTCTTTCCTTTTTCCTCCATTATAAGCCTATTACATTCCCTAGAGAGAGGTTGAGAGGAGAAAGATACGTGGAGTCGCAGTTGGAGATTTGTGAAGAGGATCCCAGACCAAGTTCAAGGAGCAATCGTTGATCTCATTGTAAGTAAACTTTGTGATATCATTAAAAGAAATACTTTTTCTGTCCCGAAATATGATGTGTTCAATCTTTATGTTTGATTTATGACTTACTCTAACATCTAACCCATAATTCATATATGATATGCATGTTCGTAGTTCCTTTTTTATCTATTTGTGAATGCAAGCCATCCTTGGGAGGAGGCTTGTAGTCAGTGGGTCAATAAAACGTGAAAGGATCGACACTGGACGCGGAGTTAAAGGTAGAGTTACTGGATCTTTTCACTTTGTATTTCATGCATAAATGTGGGGTATATTCAGGGTAGTTATAAAAATTAGGAGACTTTTAGACAATTACATATGCCTACATGTTGAACCCTAGTGTAGTCCATAGGGGGGTTTTCCCGCTATAGTAGAATTGGCGACCATATTGGGGAAGCCTCTAGGGTTTTTAGGGGATATGTTTTGGGTGTTTTAATTGGTTTTACTACCTTTTTGAGTTTTCTGTAAGTTTATGAGTCTTTAAGGGATTTTGGTCACCTGTTGGTGCCATACCAGTTCTCCCTGCCCTGTCAGTCTGCCTGTTTGTTTTCTTTTTTTGAGAAGTTACAGAGGTGTACGTGGCCTGCAGTGGGTCTGCATGTGTACATAGGCACCCTACCTTTAGAAATTCCATGTACATATCCAGGCTGTTTAAGTGTCAATAGCATGCTCGTGTCAAGAAATATTTTCTTTAAGGAGAGGCAGTCAACCTTTTCCCTGATTGAAGTCCTACTTCTCAGGGTTTCTTGGTTAAGTATAATGTCTCTGTTGTTACAATCGTAGCCTAGGTTTGACGTCACTTTAGCTTATATTTTTAAAGATTTCTTGTGTTTTCTTTGAAAGGGTTTTAGACGAGTCTGTGAGTCTTTGATCAGCTTGTTTGGTGTTCTCAGTGACTCCCTGCGATCCGTAGTGGGCCATAAGTTATTTTTTGGTATTGTCTTGTTTTTAACTTTTTTCCCTTTTGCTTTCTTTAAAGAAAAAGAAAAAGAATTTATTTCAAGTTTCTTGTTTGAAGCATAAAAATAAAATAAAATAAAGATTTCATTTTTCTTATTTTGGTTAAGTAGTTAGGTTAGTTGTTTTGATTGTCAGGAAAAAAGAGTTTTTTTCTTAAGTTCTTTACTGAATTATTAGAACATTAAGTAGCTCATAGTCAAGTGAAATTTCATTTTAGGTTTTTCTTTTAAAAGATCTTAGAAAAAGTAGTTACGAAAAGTTGGTTAAAGAGTTTCAAATTGCAAATCTTTATTTGTCAAATAGAAGTAATTTTTCTTTCAATATTTGTTTATTTCTCCTTCATCTCTCAAAACACACCACTAGTTTCATTTATGTTTCCTTTACTTAAGACAAGACACTTAAAATTAACACTTAATTAAAATCAACAAGACTTTATGTTTGTAGGGTCCATCAACTAGTCTAGGCTAGAGACTTGATTTAGGTTGGAGAGGAAACTAATCAAAGCTTATAAAACAAACATACGAGTCTGAGCTAGGGAGTGTAAAAGGTCCAGTAAACGTGAAAGTTATATGGGACCCCCATCTAACGTAGGGGCTAAACATGAGGTTGTGTGTGAAAAGGTGGCGGAGATAACCCCTCCAAATTCAGACCAAGCATAGTGGGGAATGCATATAGATGACTTGTCGTGGCATTTTTTCGGTCACATTTTCCATGGAGCTTCATGGATCTTGAATCCGTTTGAGGTCCTCAGTTGTCTTTCAGACCACTTTCTTTCGATACCCTCGATAGGTTTCGGGCTTGATACCCTGCTCATTGCAGTCCACTCGATTTTCGACTGTACCTGCCTGGTGATTGTTCGTGCGCTAACAACCTAGTTTCCTTTATTCTAGTGACTTACACAGGTGACTGCGGGGGTATACCATGATACCTAGGGAAGACGTTGTGCCATGTTTTGAAGAGTATACCCAGAGGGTGCTTCCGTATTCAATTTTCACTTGCACCGGTAAGTTTCTCTAGTGTTGGCTGGTGTAACAGTTCTTCCATCTAGTTAGTGGTTTGTTTGCTTTATATCATAGGAACTTTTCTAGTGTGTGCTAGTTTTCAACGTTAGTAAAATCCTTACATTGTCACTGATCTTTTCACAAAGTGAAAGATCAAGAGCTCTGCCAATCATGAAGGCTTCAGGGTCTGTCACCGTTTTCATTAGAGCCACCACCACCACCGTTACAATGAAGACTTGACCAACAAGGGTCATTTGAGGTGACTGGGCCACAGGAAACTATGTCTGAGCCATCCCTGAGAGGAGAACACTCAAATCCAGAGGAACCGACTATTTCTAACCTGGGATAAGAATCTCTTAGACCTTTTAACCCTCTGATCACTAACTTGTTGGCGCCAATTTTGATACAAGTTGTCCCTCCAAGGGTAACTCCTCACGAGTGTCAGATAGTTTTACAAGCAACAATGGAATAAAATGATTCTACTTCGTATGGGAGTCCTCATACTCTCTCAACGACTGCCACCACTTGGGGTGTTCCACCTCCTAACCCACCTTCACTGGTGTGGACCACCATGGTCTCATCCACCTCTACTTCAGGCATCGATCTGATTCCATCTATGGCAATGATCACTGCTCCATTCAAACAGAGTACGACGGGCCCTCCATTTTCATATTGGATGCCCGACTTTGATACTAACTCTATCCTAACCTACTCCACTCTACAGACCTTGGGTCTAGGGAAGGGAGCTCAAATGCTCCTTTTCAAGGGTCCATGAGAGGCACCTCAACAACCTATAATGCTTTCCCTTATGAAGGGGGTCACATGCCTCCTTCATCCCCTTCGCTCGGCGGTGCTCCCCAACAATCTTTCGATCCGAACATAAACTACATCTTGTTTGGAGCAGGCAGTCAAGCACCTTCTTCCTACACCACGCTGATGGGTTCAATTTCATTCTCTTTGTTGGACACATTTGGTAATAATGCATTCTCGTCAGCTGCCATCTCGACTGGGGGAAACCCTAGTTATGGATGACAAAATCCTGTGTAGGGTACTATTCCTACATAGGGGGAAAACACATGAATGTTTTCCTCACAAGGATTTTGGAATCTATGGTGGGGATCAGTTCCCTCGTTAGGGATGTCGACCAGGGGAAACCCCTTCCATGATCAATGGAACCCTCAACAAGGATGAATACCTATGCCCATCAGATTGGTAGGGGGAAGCCCTTTCCACAATCTTTGGAACACAATGCAGGGATCAATCCCCACCCAACCCTCAACATTCAATTACGGGAGTCAGCTGATGACGTCTCAACAAGCACAGTATCCACACACTAGCCATGACCATGGTATTTACCAGAACCCTGGTCAGTAGCCTAACATTTCCTGGCTACCTGGTGCTAGTCAAACTCCAGGCTCCTTTTTCCCTGTACATAGTCAACAACCCAAGCTACCATTTCTGGAAACATTACATTTTCCAGACTTGACAAGGTTATTACATGACCCAATTCATCATGATCCACATTAGCCTCCCATGCTGACGAAGTTTCCCTCAGGCATTCTAAAGTTCGAAGTTAAGCCTAACAAAGACCCAAGCGATCATGTGACCACTTTTCACCTATGGTGCTCGTCAAACACGTTGCGATAAGACTCCGTAAAATTGCATCTGTTTTAATGTGCTCTTATTAGGAGTGCCACAAAATGGTACATTGAGCTCAACATGGAGAATTGGAAATGGTTTTTCTAAACCATTTCCAACTACCTGTGAGATATGATGTCAGCACCAAATTGTTGGACAACTTTATTGGTGCAGCAACAACCTGTTGTGTTAACGAACCCATTTCCTCATGGGAAAAATTTGACTCAAGCCTCTACGAGTGTGGATGGGGGTAGTCAGGGACCCCCTTCGTCTTCTAGTAATCCCTCGACCGTGAACGTTTATATGTTGAAAGCTAACGCTCACCTAGCAACTAGGGCACATGATTACATAATGCTAGAAACTGTTGAAAAGGGTAAGGAACCTGTAAACCTGTCAGTTCCTCTCCATATTGAGAAGACAATGGGAGAAACAATGACATGCATCCTGAAAGGGGCGTTCAAGAAATATTCTCACAATCCAAATGGGAGGGCTGCCCAAAACTACTTTATGGTGGAGGATTTGTCACAAACCCCTTGCGCGATGTCTGCTTTGGAGGCCCTCCAGAGCTGCCCTTCATAGAGGAAGGCTCTATTAGCTACCTTAGGATCTGTTGAGAGTTGTAATATGGGAACGATCATGCTTGATATGATTGAATTAAAACCCCATCTCCCATACCACGTTGCATTTCAGATAGTAGTGGATTACACCACGAAAACTTTTACCCAGAATATTTTCCACATGGTGGTTGATGAGGGCATCTTGACATGCATGATGTCATTGGCATGATGGAAGGCCATTGGCCAACCCATTTTGTCTCCGTCACCTACTCTGCTGACTTATTTTGACAATCATTCTTTCATACCATAGGGTATCATCCCTTCTTTCCCCTTGCACTTAGGGGGGAAGACCTCATGCGTCGAAGTTGAAGTGGTCGATGTGCCTCTCGACTACAACCTTCTGTTAGGAAGGAGTTGGACCTATTCTATGCATGCAGTGGTTGCCACAGTTTTCTGGGTCTTGTTGTTTCCACATGAGGGTCAGATCATATCCATTGATCCATTTTCCTTCTCCTATCCTCACACTTCATCGGGGGCATCCACGGTCCTAATGATTGATACCCCTTAGCCCAACATTGTCAACATAGGGGTTGGTTTGTGCCCACCTTTGATGGGTACTTTCGATTACCTGCCTCCTTTTGGCGATGTCAAGATCATATCAGTTGTCCCCGACCAAGATAAGGATGAAATTTTTCAAGTGTCGTCGTTCCGTATGACTTACTTTAACGATCCGTGGACTCTTCCTTCCCCATCGGCCATGATGGAAGGGACAGGGAACCATGGCATGGCCATGCCCTTGTCTATGACAGAAGTTGCGTTCTCTATTGATCTAGATTTATGTAGGAATACAATGAAATACAGACATAAACACAGATATGCAGCGGAAATAAGACTTCATTTCATTAATAACAATGACTGAAATATTCTTACAGACGGAATGGAAATAAACTAGCTAGGCGCTGGTAGCTTATCTCTGAGAAGAGATGTGGCCGCTACTCACATCCGTGAGAAGATGATTACAATGAGGCTCTGAAGTCCCTTTTACAATAAATGGGAATGCCAAAATCCCTAGACATCCAAAAACCTAACCCTGGGAGATGAAGCGCCAAAAGTCATGTGGGCCCCGTTTGGGTAAGTTGGTACATCAACTTCCCGGGGTCGTAACTTTTGCATACGATCTCCGTTTTAGGTGAATGATAGCCCATTGGAAAGATCTATCCAAGGACTACAACATTTGTGACAAATTTTACAACCGCAACATACCCCAAAAAACGTCGTTTAGGGCCTCAAAACGGCTCCAGAAGTTCAGGACCCGAAAAACTGCTAAAAATAGTAAACTGTGCGAAAACTAAAAAACTGAAAGAAGCAATGGTGGGGGTCCAAGAGGAATAGGTGGGTGGCTACCAATATCCACCTGGATCATCTATTGTCCAACAAGCTTCTATCAACCCTGATTCAACTCCCACACAGGAGTTAGATCCAGTTCTAGAGCCTATTTGGGCTCAAGGTTCCCCCGCCACTACCGATTCCTTAGACTTAGTATTGCCCTCTGATGAGGCAATTATAGAGGCATTGACTGGTCCAAACAGACCCTAGGATGATCTCCATCACAGATCTTATTTTCTCCTGGAGTTAGGAAGAATAGAGGCATGTGAATTTGTGTTGACTATGACTGGAGATAGGTCTTTTCCTATTAATCCTCTGGCTATACACATAGTTTATGCCGAGGGTAATGTGGAAAACATCGCTAAAATGATACCTATCAACATCTACAGAACCCATGGCATCATGGAGAATGTCTTCCTCGGAGCGGACTGCTCCCTCGAAGAGATTCAGATTTATGCAGATTTATTTAAGGAATTCCGCGATGTTTTTACCTGGTCTTACAAGGAAATTCCAGGAATTGATCCAAGAATCATTGAACATGAGATAACGACTTACCCTGACACCAAGTTGGTATGACAGAAGCTTCGTCTGGTGAATCCTCGGAAAGCAACAACTATTAAGGCTAAAGTAGAGAAACTTCTCAAAGATGGTTTCATCTACCCCGTTCAATTGATGCAATGGGTGTCAAATCCCATTTTGGTCAACAAAAAGTAGGGTCTGATTTGCGTATGTATGAACTTTCATGATTTGAGCAAGGCCTGTCCAAAGGATAATTTCCCCACCCCATTCATTGACCAGATTGTCGATGAATGCACAGGCTGTGAGGTCTTTTCTTTCATGGATGGTTTTTCGGGATACAATCAGATACAGATTAAGCCTAAAGACCATCATAAAACAACTTTTATCTATCCATGGGGTACATTTTCTTATCAGAAGATGCCTTTTGGCATGAAGAATGTTGGATCCACCTTTAAACGGGCCATGTCATTTTCTTTCCACGATATCAAACACATAATCGAGGCTTATCTCTATGATTTAGCATCACGATCTCATAAGAGAGATGATCACCCCATGTACCTTCGACTTATCTTTGAGCGATGTCACTACTATTAGATTCACTTGAATCCTAACAAATGCAGTTTTTACGTGACGTTGGGTCATCTTTTAAGTTTCATATTTTCGACAACATGGATCATGGTTGATCCTATAAAGGTTGAGGTGCTAGCTCAATTGCCTCCCCTGTGCACAGTCCCTCAGCTTCAGATTTTATAGGGAAAATCCAATTTTCTTTGGCATTTTATCGCAAACTATGCTGAGATCACTAAAGGGTTCATGCATTTACTAAAAAAGGACATTCCCTTCTATTGGGATGAAGCCACTCAATTCTATTTCAAAGCGTTGGAACGTGCCCTCACATATGCCCCTCTACTTCAACCACCCAATTATAATCAAATTTCTTATTGTATTTTTCCGTTCCAGAGTCAACCATCGATATGGTATTGGTTCAAGAGGACGATATGCTTGAAGAAAATGTGATTTATTACCTGAACCGAGGTTTGGTTTAAACAAAAATCAACTATTCCCATGTTGAGAAGATCGTGTTTGTAACAGTTCATGCTGTCCAATAGTTCCGTTATTATATTCGGCTTCATAAGACCATCGTCATTGCCGTTGTGAATCCTTTTCAATACATGTTGACACGACGTGTAATCGGCGGAAAGATCAATAGATGCATTGTTATCCTCTAGGAATTTGAAATGTATTTTGTTTCCGCGAAATCTAAAAATTCATTGGTATTTGTGGAACTTATATTAGAACTTTCGGTCGAATCAATTGATGTTATGCCCAAAGAATCACCAATTAAAGGAAATATTTTTCTGATTTCATCTTTGGACCCCTGGTATGGAGATATACTAGTTTATCTCTAGAATTTGAAGTTCCCTGCCTCTGCTTCTCATGATGAGCATTGACATATACGCCATCAGGGAAAAAACTATCTCATACTCAATGACACTTTGTATCGTCGAGGTGTAGATTGCATCTTTTTCCAGTGTCTCACTCATGAAGAAGAAGAACTCGTTCTTAATAAATTCCACACTGGATCATGTGGTGGTCATTTTTTTGGGTTGGCAACAACCCAAAATATTCTATGAGCCAGTTACTTTTGGCCGACATTAATAAAGGATTGCGTTGAATCAGTCTAGAGGTGCCACCCATGTCATATATTCTCTTGGAAGACGAGGGCACACCCTGCTCCCATGTTTCCCGTCATTAGAATTGGTCCCTTCACCAAGTGGGGGATTGATTATACTACATGCAACCCTGATTCATCCAAGGGGCATCGTTATATCATCATAGCGGTATAATACTTCACAAAGTGGGTCGAGGGTATGCCAATGTTCAATAATTATGGCGAAACAACAACTCTCTTTATTTTTAACCAGATAGTAGCAAGGTTTGGCATCCCAAGGGAGATTGTCACTGACCATGGTAGTCACTTTCAAAACAAAATGATGTTCAAGTTAACATCAAATATTGGGTTGAGGCAAGAGAATTCATCACCCTACTACCCACAACCGAATGGTCAGGTGGAAGCTGTGAATAATTCCCTCAAGACTATTTTGCAGCGAATGATCAATTCTGCCAAGTCAAATTGGTATTTGATGTTGTACTCGCCATTGTGGGCCTACCAAACGTCTGTAAAGACTACAACCGATTTCTCACCTTTTCAACTCATTTATGCACTGGAAGAAGTCTTGCATATAGAGTGACATATCACATCTCTAAAGTTGGCAGTAGAGTTATTTCCAAACACTTCACCGCTTGAATAAAATTTATTGTATCTCGAGCAGCTCAATGAGAAACGTCATGACACAACCTTGGCTAATGAGGCTCACAACAATGAAGCAAGTGTCAATATGATCGGTCTGTTCATCCTCAGATTTTCTCCGAAGGAGACCTTGTCCTAGTCTACGACCAAGATAAGGATCCCCTGGGGGTAGGCAAGTTCAAACCCATGTGGTTCAGACCTTTCATAGTGAAGGAGGTCTTAAATAAGGCCGCTTATTGACTGGTTGACTATGAAGGAAAATCTTTGGCAGAGCCTAGAAATGGGCTCTACCTCAAGAAGTATTACTCGTAGGTTGGTCGCCTTTGGTGACTTCTTGTACATATGTATAGTTCTTATACAATTAGTTTTTTCTTTTTTGTTTTATGGATGTGTCGTTATTTATGTCATATTTTTCATTGTGGCATATGTCAAGTGAATTAGAGGTGTTCATTGGGTTCATGGACAACGCTAGCCGACACACTTCGAGGCTTTATTTCATAGCTTGGGTGATTTTCACACCTCAAGGCTAGTTTCTATCCTCTGGAGGTATTTGTTTAGGTGACGCCACAAACAATGTTTTCGAGTACATCACAGTAATAGATATTCTTCGTGATGCTTTGTCACATGGTATCTTTCACCTCCAGGTCTACTTAGATGCTCAGCTAGTTATGTCCTAGTTAAATGGGGTTTACCACATTTATGATGCTACTCTACACCGACGATTCCTTAGGGTACGTCTCTTAGAACGATGCTTTGATTACACTACGAATATCCATGTTCCTAGGAGATTGAATCAAATGACAGATACTCTAGCTAATCAAGTATTAGATTGGCATATTGCACACACATAAAAGAAGCACACACATAAACATATACATACATTGTAAAAAATGTGATCCATAAGACATAAAATATGTAAATACACATATACATATATCAAAAGTATCATAGTAAAAAGGTGGGCACAAGAAACTCAAAAATACATATCTAGTATACGTCATGGGGCTTATGCCCTAAAAATATATACAAAAAGTTCTCTTGGCTCATAAGTAGTCCACCCTAGCTAAGCGCGGGGCCTGTTGGACCTAGCATAGTGAAGAACGACATTGGCCAAATGTCGGAAGAG
>ML806847.1:97098-112956 GCA_009831015.1 Picea engelmannii
TACTATCTCTCGTGGACTCATGTTGGGTACCCTCTCGAAGAAGAACGAGCACAAAATGGTACCAAACCCAAAGTTTTTGTTACTTCACCCACAACACTATGCAAGTTGTCTCTTCATGCAGTCAAGCATGGTAGTTCTCCAGTCAAACACTCATGCATTCAAGAACTGGACTACACAATACATGTGCACCCAGGAGGCTTGATGTAAGGCCATGGATCTAGTGATCTTCCCAATGAGTAAAACTATCACTTTTATTGATGGGTTGGTGATCTTGTGGATTGGCACCTGAGAAACTACTTTCTCAATGTCGTCCTTGCAATATAGTCTGATCAACTCGACAATGTTATGAGGCCCAGGGGGAAAAGAACACAAGTTGACTGGTTCATCTCTCCTCGAGAGGCCATTCAAAAAATAAATGTCTTCAGTTGTTGGACTCAATGACTACTCCTCAAGCATGAACGCCTCTGCGTGGGGGTGCCAATAGTCCACCAAGGCATTCAACAACTTGGGTTGTGCTCTCATGAGTGGACACCAGAAGAACTTCCGTAACCTGAATTGTTTCAATGTGGCGATAGCAACAGGGTCCTCTTCAACCAAAATTTCAATGTCTTCATGCTCCCTCTCTCTCCAATGGACATACATCCTGTCAAAAGGCAAGCTCAAAGGGGAGTCAACTCTTGTGTTTTCATTTTTTTTTCCATGTTCTTGAGGGTGTATGCAGGTTGTCTTGGACATAGTCACATATGCATGTGGGCATATTGTTTTCTTCCCATAGGCATACGTGGGCTTTCCTTAGACAACCCTTGTACACATAGGTCCGCCCCTATTTAGGAGGGAGCACCCCCCAAAAAACTAAAATAAATGCATAAAGAAAGTATGGAAATGCAAGAGAGGTTGATTTGTACTTACTTGGTTTGAGCGGAAGTTCGTTTTGTCCTCTGAAGATCCCAAAATCAACTCTTTTAGCAAAGGGGTCTTTTTAGAATTTTGGTTAATTCTCAATTTGCAATGGTGAAAATGAGTTGTCATCTTCTATATGTAGACTTTTTTGGCCTTTTTTTCCACTTTTTGACCCCTTTTGTCATTTTTTCTGGCTTGAAAATAATTTAACATGGCTCTTGAGTTCCTCATCGAATGTTACGATACACTTCACTTTTGGTTTGGAAAATGTTTTGAGAGATGGGTCACTTTTAAAGGTCCTTTAGTAAAAGTCATTTTTCCAACTTTTTGCATTTAAGTTAGGATTTCACCTCCACTATTTGCATCTCGTTGTCTTTTCCTCTTTTCCATAGGATCAATCCCATCGAATTACGACATGAAACCTTCATTATTTATTTATAAGTGCCATAATTTGGTGGTAGAGACTACCTCTACATGGATGCCCTAGGTAGATCCTTTTTTTCATTTGGCGACAATGCCATCCTCAATGACTTTAGGCTCGGGAATCCTTGTTAGTCATGTCCTGATTATGATATTGAGCCACGTGTGTCGAATATGTCATCACTCTTGGCCTCACCCTCAGGACTCCCAAAAATGAGTCGTCTTTAAGCCCTTTCAGACTCTATAAACATGAAACGATTGCCAAGCGATCTTGTTTCCCTTCATGCTTGCCAAATTAAAATTTGAAGGCATCTTTGTCCAGCAGTAGTTTACCCTTTTTTTGGTCTGGATGGTCAATTGTACGAAAAAAGTGATGTAGGAGCATTGTTCCAACTCAAAAATACGCCAGTTAGCCAACACATCAAAGTGCTATTGAGGAGAAGGAGAGGCACCAACCCTCATTTTAAATTTCAAATTGTATTTAATGCAATTAAATGTTGTAAGGATGGAAGAGACAAAGCCATGTAGTTGTGCAGGGAAGAGTTGGTGTCACCTTAAATGGTTGATTGTATGTAGGTCTAGATCGTAGTCAGGTCTGGATCATCATTCATTGTAATGAAGCTGTAGGAGTATGGTCTCTTAACTAAGAAATTAATGACACTAAGTAGGTGGAGAGGATAAGATCATAGACCCCTCTTTTGTAAAGAGGGGAGAGATATTTGTAGATAGGAATTAGAATCAAAACTCATGGGAGAGTTAGGTTAGGAGAATTCGAGAGAACTAGGACTCTGTTGCAGTCCATTTTTTGTAAACATCTGTATAGACACACAAAGATAATAGAAAATCAATTTTGGATACATATGATTATGTATGTGTTATGCGTTTAAATGTTAATGGTGTGTTTATGTATGTTGTAGATGTATGTTAGATTCCATCTGCATGGAATAGACATAATTTTATGTCTGTGAGGTTTCTGATTTCATTCTGGGTTCTGTGTGGCTAAATGCATGGAGTGCATGACAGAGTGTTCAGGACTCTATGAGCCAATGCAAAGAGTGCGCATCTGAGTTTTGTGTTGAATTCAGGCAAGAACATGCCAGGAGGGCACGCCAGAGGAATCATAAACTCAAAGGGGAAGCTTCAAGGTTACTAAATACCTTGGAGGAGAGACTGTGTAGAGGAAGGCATAGAGAGACATAATTGTTGAGGATTTTGTAGAGCTTTTCCAGGTGGGCATCGAGCGAGTGCAAGGAGTGCAGAAGAGGAGGGGGGGATGCATCAAGTGGTATCAGAGATGAATTTTTATCTGTAAATTTTAGGTGAAAGAGAGAGAGGAGAAACTGAAATTTTGTTTGTAGACAATAAACAAGAGGGATATGGTAAAAGGAGTTAATATGGTAACATTAGATGATATCAGAAGTTAAAGTTTTCATGTAGATAATAGGTGAAGGATGCAAGGTACTAATGCTCTATGAGAAAGTTGTTTCATGCAAGCAACAACAAAATTTAAATAGCCAGGTGAGTTGTAGGAGAAGATGGAGATGCTCTCAGATGCAGAGTAATCCACAGACTTTCCAGGAGGGAAGATAGAAGGTGAAAATGGCTATTGAATGCCATGGGCGTGGTCGAAGATAAGGCCACAAGAAGAACTGCAATCCATAGATGGATAAGGATCACATTGAGATAAGAGAAAGGATGGAACAACTTGCATTTAAAAGGCAGCAGGATGCTGAAGTGCATTATTTGTATGAGTGGCCTATGAAGAAGAAGGTGAAGTGGTCAGTCAAGATATTGTTGGCCAAAGGACAACAACATCTATTAAGGAGGTGGCTAAGGCATGCTGAAAACCTCAGTGAAACAAAGGAAATAGAATAAGTGGTTCACATGTGTGAACCAGAAGTTGGAAAAAGACTTAGTGATGAGGAGGAGGTGAGATCAAATAAATACCTCATAAACTGCCAGGAGAGCAAAGATAGATTTTCATATTTCCAGGTGGGAAATAAAATGAGATCATTGGAGGATCTCATATACTGTCAGGAGGACAGTAGTGGAAATTCATATCGCTAGGTGGGAAATGATATGAGATTAGCAGATAAATATTTCGTAAACTTCTAGGTGGACAGAAATGGACTTTCAAGTTGCCAGGTGGGCAATAGAAAGAGATCAGTCGAAGGTCTCATATACTGCCATAGGAGTAGTAATGAAATTTCAGGTTGCCAGGTGGGAAATGAGATGGAATCGGTTGATATCATAGAATGTCATGTGGGCAGGAGATAATTTCCAAACTTCCAGGTAGGGAAGGGGCAAGAAATGAGAATGTCTGAAAGTTTCAGGAGCTCAGAAGTGGGTGCAGGTCAGCAAGGAGTGCTGATAGATGAAGATTCATGTGGGTTTGTATACCATGTGAATGAAGTTGATGAGAATTTAAATACTTTCACCATCCAGGGGGAGGATCAGAGGAGCATTCTGATCATTGGGGGGATCAGGAAATTCCTACCAAGCAGCCAAGTAGAGGCCAATGCACATGATGAAAGTGCAACAGAAGAAGAAAGACAACCAAAAAAAAATGTCAATGAAGAGAACCTGGAGAAGACACTAATGTCTACCCCACCAACAAGAGATGAGAATTCAGAGGAATGACTCAAAATATTCATCCAGGAAGCTAAAGGAAAATGACTACAACACTGGAGTCTGTAGTAGAAAAGGAAACATACAACTAGACTTTGTTGATTTGTATGAAAAATTGGAAGCCCTAGAGAGAAAAGTGATAGTGAAAAGTCATCACATCCAACAGGTTAAGTTGGAAGTATATGGAGGAGCATACCATCCCTAGGAGAAGCTGGGAGAAGTTGGACTTGAACCAATGCAAGAGGAGCTGACAGAAGGCAATTTTCAGAGGAGGAAGCTGAGAAAAATCTCATTGGTGAAACTGTAGAACTGAAGTTTGCAGCAGGGTGGAAAGATAATGCCACAGAAAAAGAAAACAACAGGGGAGATTAGGTTGATATACCCATTTCCATGAAGGAAGAGTTGCAGCCGAGAAGACTGCAAAAGAAAAGCTAGCTGGTTGAGAAACTGGATGAGGTGATTGAAGAGATAAGAAGGCTGATGTTGAGGTGAGCAACAAAATCTATTAGCAGGAAGAAGCTGAACATAGGAGATCTTGCCATATCAGCAAGAAAGTAGCAACAACAACAACAAAGAAGTGGAGCAGATGAACAACTCCAGAGGATAGTTTGGGATCTAGGTGGATTTCAACAGAGTTGGGAAGCTCATGAGAAGGAGCTCATGAATTTTTCACAGTAAAGGAGTATGATGYAGGAGCATTGTTCCAACTCAGCAATGCRCCAGTTAGCCAACAMATCAAAGCATTGTCAAGGAGAAGGAGAGGCACCAACCCTCATTTTAAATTACAAATTGTATTTAATGCAATTAAATGTTGTAAGGATGGAAGAGCCAAAGCCATGTAGTTGTGCAAGMAAGAGTTGGTGTCACCTTAAATGGTTGATTGTATGCAGGTCTAGATCGTAGTCAGGTYTGGATCATCATTCATTATAATGAATCCGTAGGAGTATGGTCTCTTAACTGAGACATTAATGACACTAAGGAGGTGGAGAGAATAAGCTCATAGATCCCTSTTTTGTAAATAGGGGAGAGATATTTTTAGATAGGAATTAGAATCAGAACTCAGGGGAGAGTTAGGTAAGGAGAATTCTAGATAACTTGGACTCTATCGTAGTCTAGTTTTTGTAAACATATGTATAGGCACACAGAGATAATAGAAAAGTCATTTTTCCCGCATATGATTATGTATGTGTTATGCATTCAAATGCTAATGGTGTGTTTATGTATGCTATAGATGTATGTTAGATTCCATCTGCAGGGAATAGACATAATTTTCTATTTGTGAGGTTTCTGATTTCAGTCTGGGTTATGTGTGGCTAAATGCAAGGAGTTCATGACATAGTGCTGAGGACATTGTGAGCCAGTGCAAAGAGTGCACATCTGAGTTTTGTGTTGAATTTAGGAAAGAACGTGTCAGGAGGGCATACCAGAGGAATCATAAACTCAAGGGGGAAGCTTCAAGGTTACTGGATACCTTGGAGGAGAGACTGTGTAGAGGAAGGCACAGAGAGACAAAATTGTTGAGGATTTTGTAGAGCTCTGCTAGGTGGGCATCAAGTGAGTGTAAGGAGTGCACAAAGAGAAATCTGTTTCAAGTTCTAGGAAAGGAGTGTGAGAAGGAAGATACTCACAGATTTACTGAATATTCTGTAGGCTTAACAAGGCATGCTTGAGCAGAAGTTGCCAAGAGGGCACAAACATCCCTTCGAGGAACAGAAAGGATGGATACCTTTGAGGTCTGAGAGAACTTGTTTCAAGTTTGTAAGCTCAAGAGGTTGAGTGTAGAACGTGCCAGGCAAGCACCAAAATTATTTTGGAATACACAGAAGGACCGAGTCCCTTAGAGACTGAGCAAGATGAAAGCTCAGGGAGAAGTAGTGCAAGTTTGCATGCAGAGTGCAAGTGTGCATCAGGGCCAAGGTTAAATTCCATTTCCAAATCTCAGGAGGGAAAAAACTCTTGAGACCCAATACATCAGGGCTCGCAGGAGGTAGTTCAAAGGTCGAGGCCTTTGACACTTTGAAATTCTTCCAAGTAAGGATAAATTACAGGCTCAGGAGGAAGAGTGGAAACAACTGTTAGATCAGTTGCAGAGGAAGAGATCTGGACCATTGAATCTCACGTTCAGACACCCAGAGGAGAACACAAAGAAGAGGAGAACATATCTCAACCATAAGATATGAGCACATGGACCAACAGTCATTGGATCCCAGGGAAGGTGCACGAGGCCTAAACCATTTGAAAGTAAATAAGAGAGTGGAATTTGCAAAGTCCCAAAGTTCTGAAAGAATCAGAACCATCCATCATCAGGAGGACAGGTGGCAGTATATCAGAGAGTTCGAAGGATTGGACTTCAGAAGATTTTTGAGGGGAAGAGTGAGAACTTGCGAAGTCCGAAGTCATGAGGTCAACCATAGCCATTGGTGTTGGGAAGTGTACATGGTAGAGATCCATAGACTTCAAAGTAAGAACCCTTCAGAGAAAATCCAGGAGGAGAATACCTAAAGACTCAGGAGCTGCAACAATCTTGGCAATCCATCAGGAAGGAAACGTGGTGAGAGATTAACATTTTGCTAACTTGTAATTCGGGAAGTCATAGATAGGAGTCGTGAGAACTTGTGAAGTCTGAGTTCATGAAAGGATCACAATCAGTGATCAAAGGAGGGATCTAGACCGTAGATCTGGTCCCAAAAAGTTCACAAGTTCGTATATCGGGAGAAGAGAAGGAGGCCAACTTCCAACTTCGCGAAACACAAAGTGTCGATTTCACGAAGGGGATATCAGGACCGTTAGATCACTGGGAGTCATGGGCTGTTGATATGACATGAGTGCAAGTTCAGGTTTCAGAAGGAGGGAGATGAGAAATCTTTCGACTTAGCGAAATGCGAAGTCGTGAAGCGCTTGAGAGATTGGCCCTGGGCCACAGCCAGAGGTCACGTTGATGAAGGTTAAGAGAAGGAGCTAGCACTCGCTAGGCTCCAGTTCGAGAGTTTGAAAGTTGGGAGAGTCAAGGTTGAATCACATGCAAATACTCGACACACAAATTTGTGAGGCTCTAGTGAGATTGGCCTGGGGTAAAAGTTGGAGGTCACATTGGTGAAGGCTGAACAGAGGAGCTAGCACTCGCTAGGTGCTAGTTTGAGAGTTCAGAAATCAGGAGAGTCAGAGTGGCTCGCAAAAAACTATCTGACTCGCAAAGTCATGAAGATCCTTTTGGATAGGCGTGTGTTCAAAGAAGGTGCTCACATGGAGGGAAATTGTGATGCAGGAGCATCGCTTCACCTAAGCAACGCGCCAACATTCCGTCACATCAACGTGCATTTTAGAAAGGGAGAGGAACCTACCCTCCCATTTTTAAATTCAAAATATGATCCTATACAAATGTTTGTGTTGTAAGGCTAATAAATTCCAAGACATACCTTTGTATAGGTAGTGGATAGGGTTACCTTAAATGGTTTCATGTAGAAATCCTAGATTATAGTCAAGTTTGAACAATTCATTTATGGAATGAGCCGTAGGAGTATGGTACTATAATTGAGACAACGATAGCACTAAGGTAGTGGAGAGGATAATATCATAGAGCCCTATTTTGTAAAAGGGAGGAGAGATATTTGTAGAGGGGTCTTAGAAAAGAAGAAATCATAAAAGAGTTAGATTAGGAGAGATGGAGAGAACTGGGACTCTATTGCAGTCTAGCTTTTGTAAACATCTATATAGACACACAACGATAATAGAAAATCCGTTTTTCCTGCATATAGTGTGTTTATGTATTTTTCATAAATGAATGTTGTGGATGTATGATAAGTTTAATTCACAGTAGGATTTCTTTTATCCTCAGTGAAGTTGTTATATTGCTTTGGGTTCTTTAGGCTGTGCAAGGAGTGCACAACAAAACGATGGAAATTCTGTAGCCAGTGCAAGGAGTGTGCATCTGAATTCTAAGGGGTCAGAAAGAACGTGCCAGGAGGGCAGACCAGGGTGATAACAATATAAGGAGTAACTTTAAGGTTACTAAACACCTTAGAGGGGAAACTGTGGAGAAGAAGAACAGAGAGACAGAGTCACCTAGAACCCTGTAGAGCTCTGCAAGGTGTGCATTGAGCAGGAGGAATGCCACGAGGGCGAGAAGAATTTCTTGTCAATAAATCCTTCAAATATGAGTTTGAAGAAATCCCAGAAACTCAAGGAGCGTGTGGGAAATCAAAATTCTCTAAGGATCAAGCTCAGAAGAGATAATGAAATGAGTGCACAAAGAGAACTCTATTTCGAGTTACAGGAAAGGAGTTTCAAGGAGAGACAATCACAGAGTTACTGAATACTTTGAGAATGAACTGTGCAAGGAGTACACTAGGCCAACACTCAGATGAAGTGTTGAAATGATTCCATATGAAGATTAGTCAGAGTGCAAGGAGTGTGTGTAGAGAGAACTTGTCTGAAGTTTGAAATATCAGAAAGTTGAGCATAGAGTGTGACAGGAAGGCACCAGAAGTATTCTAAGGAAGCATAAGGGTCGAGTCCCTTAGAGACTGAGAAAGCTGAAAGCTCAGGGAGAAGTAGTGCAAGTTTTCATGCAAAGCGTAAGTGAGCGTCAGGGCAAAGGTTTGATTTCAATGCCAAAGCACAGGGGAGACAACGTCTTAAAAATGCAGACAAGACCCAAGTAGCTAGACTTGTAGAGAAATAAAAGGTCGAGGCCTTTGAGAACATTAGAATTCTTCCAAGTTGGGAGAAGTTTCAATCTCAAGAGGAGAAGAGACAACAACTGTCAGATCAACTACATAGGAAGAAATCTAGAGAATTGAATCTCATGTCCAGACACCCAGAAGAGCACATAGGAGCAAATCACATCTAGACCATATGGTCTAAACAACTGGACCAATAGCCTTTGGACCAAAAGGAACGTGCACGAGGCTTAAACCCTTTGGAGTTTCACAGGAGAGCCGACTTGCGAAGTCGCAAAGTTTCAAAATCATCGGAACCGTCCATCAAGATAGGGCACGTGGTGAGAGATCAAAATTTCACTGACTCGTAGAGTGGAAAGGTCAAAGGACAGAGTCGTGAGGATTTGTGAAGTGCGAACTCATGGAAATATCACAGTCGTTGATCTAAGAGAGAGTGTGGAATGTTGATTTGGTGAGTGTTCCAACAACTTCATGAAACATCAAGTCTCGATGCGCGAAAGGGAGATCTAGACTGTTAGATCGCGAGGATTGTGGACTGTTGATATGGTGAGGGGAACTCGCAAGTTTGGGTTTTAGAAGTACGATTAAGCGAACTTCGTGAGATGGGAAGTTGTGAAACGTGAAATCGTGAAGCGCTTGGAAGGTTTGGCCCTAGGTCACAACGAGGGGTCATATGGATGGAGGATAAGGGAGCAGCTAGGACATGCTAGGCCCCTGTTGGGATTTTGGAGGTCGGGAGAGTCGGGGTGACTCACATGCAAAGACCCGATACAAAAAATCGTGAGACACCTTTTGGGTTAGGCGAGTTGTCACAATCGTGGTCACGTGAAGGAGGGGCTTAGCCAAAGAAGAGATAGTGCCTGTCAAACATTGAAATTTAAATAATGCTGAGGAGAGGGCCCGTGGTCTCATACGACCCACACATTTGGAGAAAGGACCTGTGTAAGTGGTTTTGGGGTCTAACAGAGACCCAAAGAGTTGATCCAACTTAGTATATTGATCGATCCTAGACTGGGAGGTCAGCAACCCCGAGGCGAGAAGAGGGGGTCTGCATCAAGTGGTATCAGAGATGAAATTTTTGTCTGTAGATTGCATGTGAAAGAGAAAGAGGAGAAAGACAAAAAAAAATTCAGTAGATTGTAGGCAAAGGTGAGAAGGAAAATAGAGGAAATTTGAGGACGCCAAGTGGTATCAGAGGATGAAGTTCACTTGTGGAAAATAGGTGAAGGAAGATAGAGTTTTGATGCTCTGTAAAGATGGTTTCAATGTGTGCAACAAATGGTAAATAGCTAGGAGGGCTGAAGACATAAAAGATGGCTATTGAAGTCCATGAGTGTGGTCAAAGAGGAGACTACTAGAAGAAAAGTAAAGCATAAATTGACAAGGAGATCATTGAGATAAGAGAAAGAATGGAGCAACTGACATTGAAGATGCAACATGAGGCAAAGGTACGTTGGAGGTATGAATGACCTCTAAATAGGAAATTAAAATGCCCTATTCAAAAGTTGTTGGTTAGAAAGCAACAACAAGAAGTGAGGAGATGGTTGAGGTATGCTTAAAACCTCAGTGACATAGAGGAGGAGATGGTTTGCATATGTGAGACAGAAGTTGGGAGACACCTCAGCGGTGAGGAGGAGGTGAGATCAAATAAAGATCTCATAAACTGCCAGGTGGGCAGAAATGGACTTTTATATTGCCAGGTGGGAAATGGAAAGATATTAGTAGAAGGTATCATATACTGCCAGGGGAGTAGTACTGAAAGTTTAAATTGCTAGGTGGGCAATGAGATGAGGTCAGTTGATCTCATAGATTGCCAAGTGGGCATAAGTGAAGTCCCAAGTTACCAGGTGGGTAAGGGGAAAGAAATGAGACTACATGCAAGTATCGGGAACTCAGAAGTGAGTTCAGGTCGATGCAGAGTGTTGATAGGTGAAGGTTCATGTGGGTTTACAGACCATGTGAATGAATATGATGAGAATTTAAATACTTCCATATCAAAGGGAGAGGATCAGAGGAGTGTTTTGATCATTGGGGGAATTCAAATATTCCTACCAATTAGCCCAGTTGAGGCCAGAGCATGTGTTGTAGATGCAACAACAGAAGAAGGACAATCAACATAGACTATCAAAGAGGAGGAGAAGGAGCATATATTGATGTCTATCCCAATAGAAAAAAGAGGATAATTCATATGAATTTCTCACTCAATGGGAGAAGGAGTTGGAGATG
Source organism: Picea engelmannii (assembly GCA_009831015.1). Classification (NCBI taxonomy): domain Eukaryota; kingdom Viridiplantae; phylum Streptophyta; class Pinopsida; order Pinales; family Pinaceae; genus Picea; species Picea engelmannii. The sequence continues at coordinate 107,952 of ML806847.1, forward strand.
TTGGAGGATTGGTTGAACAATTCAGATCCTGAAGATGGCTACCAACAAACAATCATGCAGATTTTGGGAGAGTAGCATTCAACATAATTGCTCAAAAATCTCATCTCGGGAGCTGAACAGGAGATGACTGTAGCACTAGAGCATGCATCATAAGAGGAAGCAAACAACATAGATTTTGTTGAGTTGTATGAGGAATTGGAATCCATGGAGAGAAGGATAAATATGTAGAGTAGGCATATCTAGTAGATCAAGTTGTAAATAGGTGGAGGAGCATACCAGCCTGGGGAGAAGATGGAAGAAGTTGGAGTTGAATAAGCACAAGAGGAGATGACATAAGCCAATCTATTAGAGGAAGAAGATGAGCAGTAGCTTGGTGATGAGACTATAGAACTGGATTCTGTAGCAGGATGGAAAGCTAAAGCCACAGGGGATGAAGGCATCAAGGGAGATCAGGTTGGCCTACCCATTAACAAAGAGGAGGTGCAGCCGAGGAGACTACAAAAGAAGATCCAACGAGCAGACCAAATGGATAAGGTGATTGAGGAGATAAGAAGGCTGATGTTGAGGTCAACAACAAAAACTCTCAGCAGGAAGAAGCTGAACAGAGGAGAGCCTGCGATAACAGTAGGGCAACAACAATAATAACACCAGAGTAGAGGAGTAGGAGGAAAGATCCAAAGAACAGTTTGGGATCCAAGAGGATTTCAACAGAGCTGGGAAGATCATGAACAAGAGCTCATGAATTTTTCAAAGCAGTGGAGTATGATGTAGGAGCATCACTCAACCTAAGCAACATGCCAACATTCCAACACAACGATGCACATTTCAAAAAGAGAAAGGAACCAACCCTCCCATTTTTAAATTCAAAATATTATCCTATATGGATTTTTGTGTTGTAAGGATGATAAATTCCAAGCCATACCTTTTTACAGGTAGTGGATAGGTTTGCCTTAAATGGTTTCTTGTAGCAAGCCTATATCGTAGTCAGGTCTGAAAAATTAATTTATGGAATGAGCCATAGGAGTATGGTGTCATAACTGAGATAGTGATAGAACTAAGGCGGTGGAAAGGATAAGATCGTAGAGCCCTATTTTGTAAAAGGGAGGAGAGATATTTGTAGATTGGTCTTGGAAAAGAAGAACTCAAGATAGATTTAGATTAGGAGAGCTAGAGAGAAATGGGACTCTGTTGCAGTCCAGTTTTTGTAAACATCTGTATAGACACACAAAGATAATAGAAAATCAGTTTTTCTTGCATATAGTGTGTTTATGTATTTTTCATGAATGAATGTTGTGGATGTATGATAAGTTTCATTCGCAGTAGGAGATAGATTTAATTTATTGTCGGTGAAGTTGTTATATTGCTCTGGGTTCTTTAGGCTGTGCGAGGAGTGCACAAGAGAACGTTGTAAGTTATATAGCTAGTGCAGTGAGTGTGCATGTGAACTCTGCAGGGTTAGAAAAAATGTGACATGAGGGCGCACCGGGGTGATAAAAATATAAGGAGGAAATTCAAGGTTACTGAACACCTTAGAGGGGAAACTATGTTGAAGAAGCAAGAGAGACAGAGTCACCTAGAACCCTGTAGAGCTCTTCAAGGTGTGCATTGAGCAGAAGGAATGCCAGGAGGGCGAGAATAATTTATTTTCAAGAAATACTTCGGATCTGAGTTTGACGAAATCCTAGAAATGCAAGGAGTGTGTGGGAAATCAAAATCCTCTAAGGATCAATCTCAGAAGAGATAGTGCAAGGAGTGCACAAAGAGAACTCATTTTTGAGTTCCAGGAAAGGAGTGTCAATGAGAGACACTCACAGAGTTATTGAATACTCTGGAGGAAGACCTATGCAAGGAGTACAATATGCAAACAATCAGATGACGTGTTGAAATTTTTCCATTTGAAGGTTAGTCAGAGCGCAAGGAGTGCGCACAGAGAGAATTTGTCTCAAGTTCGAAAGCTCAGAAAGTTGAGTGCAGAGTGTGACAGGAAAGCACCATAAGTATTCTAAGGAAGTAGAAGGACCGAGTTCCTTAGAGACTGAGCAAGTTGAAATATCAGGGAGAAGTAGTATGAGTTTGCATGCAAAGCACAAGTGAGCGTCAGGGTCAAGGTTTGCTTTCAATTCCAAATCTTAGGAGAGACAACATCTTAAAAATGCAGACAAGACCCAAGTATCTGGGCTCACAGAGAAATTAAAGGTCAAGGCCTTTGAAAACATTAGAATTCTTCCAATTCAGGAGAAGTTTCAAGCTCAAGGGGAGGAGCGACAACAACCATCAGATCATCCACAGAGGAATATATCTGGAGTGTTGAATCTCACGTCCAGACACCTAGAAGAGTGCATAGGAGAAGATCATATATGGACCGTAGGATTTGAACGCGTGGACCAAAAGTCATTGGACCCAGAGGAACATGCACGAGGCTTAAAACCTTTGGAGTTGCATAGGAGAGCTGACTTGTGAAGTCGCAAAGTTCCAAAATCATCAGAACCATCCATCGAGACAGGGCATGTGGCGAGAGATCAACATTTCCCTGACTCAAAGAGTTGAAAGGTCAAAGGAAAGAGTCATGAGGATTCGCGAAGTTAGAACTTGTGAAAAGATCACAACCATTGATCGAAGAGAGAGTGTGGACCGTTAATCTAGTGAGTGGTCCTCCAACTTCGCAAAACACAAAGTCCTGATGCGCGAAAGGGAGATCTAGACCATTGGATCGTGGGGATTGTGGACCATTGATCTAGTGAGAAGAACTCGCAAGTTTGGGTTTCAGAAGGATGAGCGAAATTCATGACACATGAAGTTGCGAAATGTGAAATCACGAAGCGCTCGGAAGGTTTGGCCCCAGGTCACAATGAGGGGTCATATGGATGGAGAATAAGGGCGGAGCTAACACATGCTAGGCTCCTGTCAGGATTTCAGAGGTCAGGAGAGTCGGGGTGACTCACATGCAAAGACCTGATACGGAAAATCATGAAACGCATTTTGGGTTAGGTGAGTTGTCATAGTCATGGTCACGTGAAGGAGGGGCTGAGCCAGAGAAGAGTTATCGCCTTTCAAACATTGAAATTTGAATAATGCTCAGGAGAGGGCCCATGGTCTCATATGACCTGCGCATTTGGATAAAGGACCTATGTAAGTGGCTTTGGGGTCTAGCAAAGACCCAAATAGTCGATCTGACTTAGTATCTTGATCGATCCTAGACCGGGAGGTCAACAACCCCAAGGCAAGAAGGGGGGGTCTGCATCAACTTGGGCCTGGTTCTTGTTTGCACGAGTGGAGTTTCACATAAGGACACATGGATTTATTTCATGGAGGTTCTAGCAGGGACCCAAAAGAGCTTCTTTAGCTCAATTTTGTGAAGATCTAAGACCGAGAGGTTGGCAGACCCTGCTGAGGTAGGGGGATGCATCACAAAGGTATGCTCTAGGAACTTTGGTTCGCTAGAAGAGTATTCTCAAGTATAATTTTATCCCTTTTTCGGGCATGAGGGACTAAATTTATGAAGAAGGAACCCCCACAGAGTCCACAGTTAATCTCTTTTTAGACTCCCGAAAATTGAAAAGATCGTCGAGTGACCTTATTCCTTCACACTTGCTAAACTGGTCCAGAAGAAAATCCACTACGGAGTCCATAGTTAAGCTCTTTTCAGACTCCTTAAAATTGAAAAGATCATCAAGTGACCTTGTTCTTTCACACTCATTAAATTGGTTCAGAAAAAAATCCACTAGCATGAGTTTATCGCTTTTTCGGGCTTGCATATTAAGGAGGAAAATGGTACACCTTGGGAGATTCTTCTCATCGGGAGAGTTCTCCTAAGTAGATTTAATACTTTTTCAGGCTAAGGAGACTAAATCTAGAAAAAATTTGCGATTCCCTAGTTAATCTCTTTTCAGACTCCTTAAAATTGAAAAGATTGTCGAGCGATCTTGTCTTTGTCACACTTGTTAAAATGGTTTTGAATAGATGTCTTTTCGGTGCTAGTTTACCCCTTTTTCGAACCAACTAGATTACCTTCCAAAAAGGTACCCTAATGTAGTCTTCTTTTATTCTTTTTCAGACTCTCTAAAAATGAAAAAACACCGAGCTTACCTTCTATGGGCTCGTTAAAGTTACATTGAAGGGGGTTATCATTGTGTCCTATTAATCGAATTTGCATCCCTGCATCTTTGGCCTAATGTCGGATCCATGTTTCTCTCAACTGAACCTTTGAATCATGTCTTATACACAAGCCTTGTAGCACTTTGCCTCTGTTTTTTGACACCTTGACCCATGGAGGAATTTTCCCGAGTGTCCTTTTCTTGCACATGTATCCTTGCTCTGAGCAACAGTGTGTTTCTTGCGCTTGGAACTAGTAGTCTTGTGACACTCGTTCCTCCTTTGTAACATAGCATTCTTTTATTCTTTTTCAAGCTTTTCAAAATTTTTGAAAAAGATGAAAAAAAAAATATATACCCCCAAAAGAGGACAGGAAAAGTATTTTCTTTTTATGGAAGAAAAATGAGTTGGACTTGGTCAAAGCACATCCTTTCGTTTATTTGTCAAGATTTGGGATTTAATATGACCTTAGGAAGTTGTTCTTGCTACATAGAGTTGTGTCCTCCTCCATTTGGTTATTCTTCCAAACACCTCGAGAGTTTGTGTTGCCTCCTGCATCATGAACTTATGTCAATGTCATGCTGCTTGAGTCTGATCATATTTCGTGCTATTGTCCAAGGGAATTTTTACCCAACCTAAGTCGACCTTTCTTCATTTTGTCTCTTGACCTCATGCTCGACCATCCCGAAAGTCCAATGAAGTCCTTGTTCAAAATCAATGAAGTTCTCTGTTGGATCACCAAGATCCTCTTGTCTATCCCTGATGAGTCATCGAAGACCTCTGGTTAGTGAAGTCATACTCTCACATTACACTCCTACCCTAGTTTTGAATATCTTGAAGTTGTTTCTCGAGCTCTGAAGGCCTCATATCCAACCATCAAGCGTCTTTGGCTTCTTGAAGATGGATATTATAC
>ML806847.1:142549-155910 GCA_009831015.1 Picea engelmannii
TAAAATTATATAAGAAAATAATAAAATTCACGTAAAATGAAAGTGGAAATTGATAATCATTTACATGTTCTGCGGCTGGCCCTTTTCCACGATCATCCTGCCACATTATAATATAATTAGAACCCCCAAATATTTAAAAAATTGTTAACGATAACAAAAAAACTGATTGCCACCCAAATAAAATCAACCTCAATGATCAAGCTCCCACATTATTATAAAATTGGGACCGTGAAATATTTAAAACAATGTTAAAGATAATATATATATATATATATAATGCAATAAGTAGAGGTTTCTTAAAGAGGTGTTGCATAAGTACCTGCACACTATTAGTCGATGTTTCTATTCGATTCAAATGGTAATCCACTAATAACTCTTCCCCGAGAGCTATCTTTTTTATTGCGCACATGACTACCTGATTCTCTTCACGCCCCTCATATATGTAATTTAGTTGCTTGTTTGTTGTCCCGAGTCATGTGTTGTTTATAAACCCTGCAATATTGTCAGAAGCTTTAGGGCTTCCATCAATATAGATAGTCGCTCCCTTATTTTTATCCTTGTTTATTAGTTGTATATAATTTGCAGCAAGTGCATATCTCCGCATACTTCGCATGTACCAGACCAGCCGCATCCAATCGTTATAATAGTAACACGGTCCGACATAGTCCATCAATTCAGTTACTGTATTGTATTTTACCATTATTCCATCCATGGAAAATATCCCTAGGCCATGCAGGGAGGATGGTGCAATGAGATATGTCCTATTGTTGACAATGAAGTCAACATCTATAGGAGGTAGTTCCTTAGGTACCCATTGTTTCACTATATTCTTATACCTGAGTGGCACCTCTATGTCTCCTATGCTCTCATCATCATAAGAGCATGATCCTCCTTTGGCAAGAAAAAATTCCATGCGTCTACAAAATTTTCTTCTGACTTTTTCAGCTCTGGTCCTTGTTTACTTATCATATCTATTAGATGCAGTCACATTTCCCTCTATTTTTCCTAAGATTTCCTCACTCAACGAATAAATATATGACAGGTACATGTTTGGTTGTATCTTCAGTTACATGTGCACATGTTGTTAGTGAGTAGTCCATCCTCATCCTAGTTCCAATTTTTGAACTTTTTTTTCTATATTCAAAGTTCTAAATAAATTTTTTGTATCTTTAGTTTTGGATGCACAATCAAACTAGGGTGTAATTACCAATATTAGTAGGGGAACTCATGTATGTAGTGGATTCCCAACATAGTGAAGGTTATGAATCTCTAGGTGGGTTCACCTTAATTCGACTCACTTATCCATGCAAGAAATATGCACTATGGTTAGATTTCACACTACAAAATAGTGGTCAACCACCTAATGTAATGTGATATCCCTCTTGATTTTGGAAATATTAAGGACATATTAATGTGATAACAGTAAGGACATGATACGTTTATCATATTTATCTAAGAAAAAAATAGTAGTAAGGTTGTTGTTTGTTGGATTTGTGCAAATTAGAATCATTATAAGAAATTTCCATTGAAGATGAGGGTCAATGCTATGAAGTAAGAAATCCAACCATCAGTTGGTGTGTTGCAAATATTGGGTTCTTTATTTGGCAATAGTTTTAAGGCAAGCCAAGAGTAGAACTATACAAATATTAGTTTTGTTCAAGACAAGAGTAGAACTATGCAGATATTAGTTTTGTTCAAGCCAAGAGTAGAACTATACAAATATTAGTTTTGTTCAATCCAAGTTGAAGAATAAGTTAGTTATGGCGATGGTTAACAATAGTGCAACCCACATTTTTATGTAGGAAGCAGTGATTGTTAAACTCAATGTGCATTTGAAATTGGTGCAGTCTTTTTTCAAGGTAGTAAACTCTAACACAAGTAGGGTGGTTGGCTTGGCTAAAGGAGTCAACTTATAGCTTGGACATTAGAGTGGAACTACTGGTTTCAAAGTGGTACCCATGGATGACTTTGAAGTTGTTTTTGTGCAATCTTTTATGTTGATGTGACAGGTGGCACCAATCCCTCACCTTAACAATTTGTAAATATTTGATGACACAAAACTTCACATAATTCCGATGTTGAGGGGGAAATAGAGTGCAATCACTAGGATACTACCATGACTATGATTACAAAAACCAATCATGCAATAGTGCAACCTTACAAAGAGGAAGTTGGAGGTTGTAAGACATCAAAGAAGATATCGAGTGTAGGTTTTTGGTAACCTTTGGTGGATGAAGGCCCACACAAAAGTTTGTTTACTAGGTTTTAATTCATAGTAAATAACACTATATCTACAATATCCAAAGTAGTGGATGTCTATTTAGAGAATCAAGATGGTATAAACTTTCATTGGATGGTTCATTTGACTTAAGTAGTTCTAGAAAAAATGATGTAGACTTTAAGGAAGGAATGGATTCCAATGTTAGTGTTTCTAGTGGCATTGGTGTCCTCTTTCCATCCTTTTATCACTAAACAAAATCATAGGATGACTCGCCACTAGCTTGGAAGGCAGTGGAGCCAAAGCACCCCACAAGGAAGTAAGTTCCTAGTCTGGTGTAAGTTGGTAGGAATTATCGTATTTTAAATGTGAGATCAGGCACTTGAGTCTATTAAAGAGAGAATCACATACAAAGAAGTGCATTAGAAAATCCGAGTAGGAGTGTTTGATTCTACAACACATGACGATGTACTTTCATGGGTTTCAATGTAGAATTGGACTAGCTACCTAGCTTGTTTGAAGGCATGAAGACAAAGGTGTACTAAGGCATGGGAAATTGGAGTTGAAGGTAAGTACAAGTGTGTGTGGCAATGTGAAGAAATTGAAGTGATTTTAGTTGAAAATGGATGATGAGTATGTGTAGTATAGTAGTTAGTTGACAGAGACATGTAGAATTTACGAGGATGTTGTTGGGGCAACATTGAACATAAGTGGGGGAGGATGTAAGGATTTTTGTTTTCACATAAAGAACAAATGCAATTTACACGTGTACTATCTTGATCAAGGTGAAGGAAAATGGGATGAGTCGGTTGTGACCTAGGAACTTGACATGGTGTAGCCACACACATTACAAGCTACATTACAATATGGGTGAGGTGATCACTAGAGTGAAACAAGTTGCGCATATGGTGCATAGCGATTTGTCTTAAGTTGTGATGAAAAAAGTTTCATTGTCTTGGTGGAGAAAATGGATGATAAATCTTAATGGAGAATACATCGTAGTCAAAGATGGAAGAGTGTGAATTTATAGGTTGGATAGGTCTGTGACATGATAAGGTTGTAGGTAGCAAGTGAGTCACTAGAAAGAACACCACAACAAAGAACACCTTAGTGGAAGTGTTTTGGGTTGCAACACTTGACATGCATAACTTAGTTGAGAAAATGGGTGTGGGAGAGTCACCCACTAATGAGTGGTGTGGTAACAATTGAAGAATTTTGTTCAGTGCTATATTATGGAAGCATTCAAGGTGTGACAAAGTTTGCAGTGACAATGATCCAAGGAGGGAGAACACTAACAAGATCTTCAGGAGAACTACTCCAATTTGAGGCCTACAAGAGGAAAAATCAGTTTCTATAAAGAAAGACTGCAATCAACATGTAGGTCCATGTTTGCAAGAAGGAAATATAGAAACACTTAATGACTACATGGATTTACCCCCTACGTTTGAATGTGGGAATGTGGTATACTATGTTTCTAATTCCTAAAAGGTGGTGGGGGCACACAGCTCCTCCCTACAAGTAATGTCCTTCTGCGTGTCTAATCAATTGAGTTAAATAGGCTAATAAGGGATTGGAAGTCTCAAATAGTTGTGTTAGTTGAATGCCATCTAGTTCTTACTCAACTTAGTAATGTAGATTGGGGTTGTAAATATGATTTGAAAGGGATCCTCTTTTATTATATCCTATCATAAGGCAGTATCTAGTGGAGTGCTTGTAATGTGGAAAGACATTGGAAATGTCAACCAAAAAAGGTTTATGGTAGAAATTTCAAGACATTAATCTATTACCCATGTCCCAACAAATGGTCAGTAACTCTGTATTGTCAGAATCCATGCACCTACTAATCTTAGAGACAAAGAAAGAGATGCATTCTATGGTACAAATTAATATTGGAGAATCTTTGGCTCGAGGAAATTTTAACAATACCTCCTATTCACGTGTTGCAAAAGGAGTTTTGAAGAATATTGAAAGAGGAACATCCACCTACAATTTCAAATTCATATGTGCATTGGAGAGTAAGCTACGCCAATTGTTATTTGAACATATATTTCAAGTATTTGTTTCTTAAGAATTAATGGCAACACCACATTTTTTTGAAGATAAAAAATGGATTAATCTTAGTGAATGGTTGCATATTATAAGGGGAAAGTGGGAGGATGTATTTACAATACAACTATATTTGTGTGGTGAAGCATTTATGTGGTGTATTTACAATACAACTAGATTAACATTCCTTGGCTAACGTTTGGAAAGTTTTGACTGTAAGGGGCCAATTGTTGTTGCTACACATTTGCTTTGCTTGTTTAGAATATATCAAGGATAGAAGTTCAAGGTAAAGTTTGAGGAACCATCAATATAGATGTACCAAGACTAATGGATATAAGGGATAATGGCATGGTTGATGGCCCAATTGAACCTTATCCAAGGTTCAATTGGGCCATGGATAGTGAGTGGAGCAACCACTTGAAAGACAAAAGGAAAGATATATGTTCCATCAAAAGGGGGATATGTTGAAGAGGCAGGGAGAGGGTCAGATCAAGGGAAACAACTATTGATCTAAGAGGAGGGGCTTGCCTCTTGCTTGGAAGAGAGGTGAGTTTCAATCTAAGACAGAGGTTTAGTGAGTTGAATGTGAGGACATCACAATATATCAAGGCCTTGCGAGAACTCTAGCTCAACACCTTGGAGGCAAACTGAATGGTTATATATTCCCACCTTCGCCTCCCATTCTTGGTTGAGTACGTGGTCATATACCATGGATGAAAGAGGGTGGAATGTTGAACATGTTCATGATTGGATTCTAGTTTCCCTAAACATTAGTTTTGAGGTTGCATGCATTCTTGTCCAAGAGGTTGGGAGAACGTTGGGAGAAAGAAGAGGAACCTCACTTATTTTCGAGAAAAGGGACACAACACTCCCTATTGTAGGTGAAGGATAGTATAATAAGTAGAATTTACCATATAGAGGGGGGATAAAAGTAGTCTTTGACCACTTCTAGAATGGGATCATCCTTTTTAAGCAGGACAAGGACTAAAATATCTTCGAGGGAATTTTATATATTTCCATCAATGACATGGAAAATTCTGATGTGGACAATTTTGCATGGAGGCATTTCTCCCAAACCTCTTCATGAAAGATTGTGAATCTATGGTGCATGTATAAATATGTGATATGTGTGTTTATGATAATATTTTGAATTCTCCAATCAGATTCTCCATTGACCTTGTGTAAACCATTCCATTTGGTGTTTGTTTCACTAAGTGTAAAGAACAATGTTGGATCATTATAAGAGGTAACTTTGGTATGAGCTATTTGTTACCTCTTTATTCCCTTTTATTTTAATGGTATCCATATTTTGTATTGATCAAATGAGGAATTAACCCAAAACTGATGCCATTAGACACAAACGCAATCCTAAGGCCAACTAAGGAGAAAACACAACACACGTTAATTAATCTAGGAGTCAAGAATGCAAACAAACCTTCTCATAAAGAAGTGCTAGTTGGTGATGGAATCCAACATCCCAGAATCAATGCACGAAGGGACTGAGTTTCGGCAGGTGGAAAAGTTAGGTTGACAACCTACTTAACGAACTAATGCCCTAGTGCAAGTTACCTCACCAAGCAATGGGAAACCCTCCAAGGATTTTGAGTGGGTCTAGCCAATGTCGATCCCAGGTACAACACCACCTTCCTTGTGTTATCACCTTGTGTATAAAGTCTAAAATATTATGGCCTATATGGTACCACTTACTATACCAAAGAAGAGGGGGGACAGTTGATAGTCGACACCAAGACCAACAAAGAAGGTTTGATTACTTCGAGGGCCCCAATGCGACCTCGTGATTGACCCTTGTGTTAAAAGTTCTTCCCAAAGTCAGTGATATAGCAACTGGATTTCACTCCATAACTCAAGGATTTATGTTTGTTTAGCAACTTTGGAAATTTATTCTCACAATCCTATTCCAAATCTCTACACCTAAGCTAATATGGGTTTGAAGATCCCTAGAAAATTTTCTAGATAAATTTTAATTAGCGCTTGATTTTAGGTTGTTGTTACTCAAAGGAGTGGTCATGAAACTGATGGTGTTTTGACTTGACTCTTTAAACCATGCAAGAGGAAAATGAAATGCAAGAATTTCAACTTTGATGAAAACTAGTTGTGGGAAGGAGCGAGAGGTTTTAAGAAAAGAAATAATTTCTTGATAGATTACTATGTGTGTAGTACTGCTAATGACAAAAGGTATGAGCTAATTATCCAGATAAATGGAAGAAAAATGACCCAAATTTTAAAAATACCATGAAAATTTCATAGTTCACTTAGTACACCTATACAACATTGAATCAAATGTCATCATTTATAACATAGTAAACTTTTATGATTATAGAGACCACCATACAAATATTGAATACTCATAAAGATCACAGGGGATTCGCCTTGTTGACCAATATCTTATCATGTTCATTCATAAAGGGGTTTTTTTAATTATGAAAAATAGAGTCAATATATTGTAGGTTTTGGGAACCTTGTTGAAGGTAACCCAACCTTGGACAGAGATATAATATCACCTACATAACAACAATTGTGATGTGAACATGTTCTATAATCTTATCAATGAGGCAAGCATACCTATGTTCATGATGATAATCATGTTCATTACAATATGAAACCATAACATATGTAACATGATACATTTGAATTCAGGTCATAATACCTCTATGAAATAAATGTTACTTATGGTTGAAATATGTGATGAATGGGTGTTGCCTTGATGAGGGACCAAAAATATTATAATAAAAAAATCCCACTAGAAAAGTACTTTGAACATGTTGATAGATAACCATTTATAATCCTATGTTGATGGTTCAAAAATAATGAAAAATAGTCATATTACATGTTCATTGGTATTCAACTAGATCTAGCTATGGTCATCATGATGTACAAATTATCCATAAGGTGACATTAGTGAGGGCATGTGTCATTGATTCTAGAAAGGCATTGTTGAAGGCATGAGGTGAAAATGTTAGCATGTGGATGGAAAATGAACATAAGGAAACAATGTTAATTAAGCACCATAGAAGGTAGGAGGAGAGCATTGACAGGAAGGAAATTTCATGGAAATGAAGGTGACCTTATAGCTATAGGCTACAGGATGCAACCGCCAAATATAACCTCTTAGGGAAGATAGCAAGGGAGTGGTGACTAGTCTCAACTAAGGAATTCCATATTGAATTCAACCCTAATCAAGAAAATGAACTAAAGGGAGATAATCAAAGATGAGTGGGTTGAGGAAATAGGTGGTCAATAAGAGAGTGAATGAGGAAGATGGCAGCCCCAAAAGATTTATCTTTCTAGCTGCAACAATCAAGTATACCCAGTATTATACTCCTCCAAGAATCACACCCTTGGAGATGAACTCCATCCTTCTTTTATAGATGAATCCCTCAACTACCTCCATAATAAAATATTCAAGAAAAAATTTGACATCTTTCCTCAAGTGAAGCACCTCTTATAAAAAAAAAATCTAATATGGCTTCCTCTTATTGGGAAAAATTGTCCTTGAGAAGGAGAACGATTCCAAGTGTTTACATATGAGCCTACAATGTCTTGCAAATAGAATCACAGAGAGGAATTCCTCCCATGAAAATAAATTTATTTAATAAAAACCTCCTCAAGGATATCCAATGATATCCTTTAGATTTGTAATCTATCCTATCTTCCACCTACATTGTCATTAAAAAATTTACTTATGGATAGAACTTGTCATCTCAACAAATCATGATCACTACATTCCAACAACTAAAACAATATATTAATCCACTCAAATGATGACTGCTCCTTCCAAGGAAAACTTTTGACAAGTATGAGGGCACTAGAGTGATGAGCATAGCCATCACATGAAGGGTGTTCTTCAAGCATCCACTACCACTCCATGGGATCTGGCATGCCTTCAAATATATGAGTGTTCCTAGGAATGTGTAAGATGCACCCTCAATAAAAACAATATGCATGAAAATGTACCAATAAGGGCTCCAAAAAGGAAAAACTCTACCACATGCACCACCACACCTCAAAATATGCAATGATGCCTCAAAAGGTAATCCTCAATGAGTAAGTTTTCATCAAAACTATAGCTATGCCTTCCAATATATACATCCTCCATGAACAGGCTGTTGAAAAAACGTCTTCAAATAATGCAACAAGTTTCCATGCATCATGAGTGGTAACACCATCCATGAAGGAGAGGAGAGTGAAAAACTAGGAAGGGATTTCCTCTTTAGTCAGGAAGACTTGCAAAGGCGAATTAGAGGCCTAGAAGCCCAAGAGGCAACTCTACTTTGAAAAATCTACTAGGTGAGAAAATTAACAAGTTTGGGGTTCATGTCTTAAGAGTGATAAGGAGAATGAGGTTATGGACCAAGGGAGGGATAACATCTGAGGAGGTAGATGAGAGAATCAAAGACACTTGAGTGTAATCATGGTATTTACAATGAATAGAATCATGAAGTCTACAACAGAAAAGTAAAGGGGCATAAAATTTATATACTAAATTGAATCTTAGAACCTTTATCAAAATTGTGAGAGGGGTGATCAGTGGTTTATGTAAGAACCACAAGATAGAATAGTAGTTACTTAATTTGGATAAACAAACATTGGATGAGGAATGGATTATCACAATTGACAAGAGAATTATAATAACAAAAACGAATGAGGAGAATGTCATGATCTATTTAAGGAATGGAAAAGATGCAACTGGTGAAAGATCTGGAGAATGGGACATGGATGCATGAAGGTGAATTCATAGTTGAAGATGGAGACAAAGACATAGTTGAGGAAAAAGATGAAGATGACAGGGAAAATAAGGAGAATGAATCTGTGAAGATATTTATGGAGGGATTCAACGTAAAGTGTGTTGCAAGAACAAGTTTCAACCTAAGACTATTCTCACAGTGATGCCAATGTTAAAACTAGGGTTTTAACTACAATTAACAAAGGATTACTGATTTCATAGAGACAGAGGATAGACATTACCGAGTTTTGCAGCATCTCCACAGGTTTGTCCAAATAAGGGCGCTCCTTTTCCTCTTTCGATGTCCAACCGAAATCCTTGACTGAATATCGCCACTTCTATACCTTTGTCAAATGGGATTTTTCTTCTCTGTGTCGAACACAAATATGTATGGAGACTGGTAATATAAGACCAGATATCTCCACTACTCTACCTTTGTCAGATGGGGTGTTTCTCCTCTGGGAACATGAATATGTAGACTGACTGGGAATGTAAGCTAGTATGGGGTTTTTCTCCTCTACAAATGCGATGTATGGGCTGGTTTTTCTCCTCTCCTATTGTGTGATGTGTAGTTTCCACCTCACGTGGGATCCAAGCTAGTAGATGGCCCACACCCAATTTGCTTTGTAATGAATTGTAATGAATGGGTGCGGGAGTATTACTTTGTCATTTGTATTTATTTATTAATTTTTTTTTATTATATTTTGTTAATTTAATTAATACATATTTTAATTAAATTCATCATAATAGAAATTTTAATTATGATTTTTTTCTAATTTTAATTAATATATATTTTAATTTAGAAATTTTGCAAGTTTGGGGATGGGGGTATTAGAGGTTATAGGTGTTATAGTTTATTGGGTTAGTAAGGGATTATAATGGGTATGGGTTATATCATTTAGGAATAAACATTATAAGGGTTGTATGGGTTAATAGGTGTTATATATTATGAAGGTTGGTATTGATAAGTTAAAGTGGTAAAGGTATATGTGTTTTTTTTTGTGAATAAACAAGGGTGAATCTTATTAAAACTTTGCAAATACAAAAAATCAAATAGCAACAGTCTGCCAACTATTCTGCCGAGTTAGCAGAAATCGGGACAAATGGCAGACTGTGATGTTCATGAAAAAATTGGTGGTCCACCATCTGCCCTACCAAAAGTAAACCAAGGCAGGTGGCAGCCTTAAGTATTTACTCCATTATTTTGAGAAGTCAAAAAATCTAAACTGGAAGTAAAACTGGACATTGGACTGGAAATTAAACAAGCATATAAGCAGGAAAATGAAATTGCGATGTAGTAGTGCAAGGAGTCGGATTGAACTCCAATCCATATAATTACATGTTAGCATCATCGCTTCGAGGCCCATTCCGAGTCTACAGCACAAACGGCCTTGCGCATGCCGGGCATTTCTGGTCGGCTGGCACATTTGAGAAAGCCTCATATAACATGTCGATGCACTGGTGCATGAGTATTTCATGGTGGATATGATCTGCCATCTGGCCTCGAATCTTGAACACTAGTTCCAATTTCTTCGATTAGAAGAATGGAGGGGGTTCTTTCCATGGTTCGGGGATCGTAGTAATAGGTGGTGGTGCTAGGACCAAACCACCCTCCACCGCCATACCTCCTCTTGCCTCACCTGTAGCCACCTTTTCTCCTTCCTTGTCTTCCTTCGTCTCGAGCTCCTCGACCTCCTCTACTGCGCTTGAGAGTTTGAAATCACCTGGAAGCATGACGTCCTTGGATTCAAGGTGGAGGAATTACTTTGGGAATTCCTCCTCCACTATGAAAGTGTAGGCATCCTTTGCCTCTCGCATAGGCTTGTGTGTGTCTGGTGCACTAGCTCCCATTGTAAATTGACTGGGGGGCTGCCAATTATCCATCCTAGTGAAGAGGAGGGATTCCGGAGGGAACTGGAATGGTTCCTTTAGGCTCACTTCCTCCACATACACCATGGGAGGCATCCTAACCTTCCCTTTGCATTGAGTGCAGGATATGGAAATTTCCCTCTCTAATTATTTCCTCCTCCTCTATCGTGCTACGAAGCTGTTCCAGGCAGGGTTGCAATGTGACCTACTTATTTCCCTCGGCATGGGGGAGAAATGGAGGGTGCTAATTTTAAGCGTAAGCATGCTAGAAATCCGTTGGTAGCTACAACAAAACTCAGAGTTGTTTGGTTGGTGTGAATCTATGGTGAAATGGCCCGAAACATTGTTTTGTTAGATAAGAGCATAGAGGAAAGACATGACTATTGCCACCAACATCTCCCATTCTCTAAAGCCCTAACTAAACCTTCTCGAGTTCAACCACCATCAACAACACCTAAAAACCTTGACACGAGTCCTCTCTGGGGAGTCTTTGGCATCCAAGTTTAATATGGGTGACATTATGAGGTCTTCTTCATCATGGATGGGTCTTAGGTTCATGACTATAGTTGATGAAAGGAAACAAGAGTCTTCAAACCTAAACCTTTATTCTCAAGCTCAAGAACCATAGAAGAGTGGTCAAACCACCACATATGACCTATGTAACATATCGTTCACCTCTGAGTGGAATTTGGGCACCATGAATAAGTTAGCTTTGAACCAAGAATGGGTCTCAAGGTCTAACCAATATCAAGGTAGGGAAACAAGGGACATGTTCCCTAAGTGAATATTCTTAGTCTTAACTTATATGAACAACAACTACAACCCACACAACTTCTCAGGATATAGTGTTGGACGAGTCCTTGAGCCATCACATATAGGATCATTATAGGTTATTTTTTACTATTTGACTGATACAAGTACCATGATTAAACCAAAACATATGCCCTACACAAAAATGTGTCAGATCCCCCATTAGGAATGGTTCTCAGGGTTGTACTAGTTGGCGTTCTTTAGAATCCAAAGCAGGATATGGTGCCATGAGTAGGTTTTGTAAAATATAAATGGGTATTGAGGGATTAACATGGTTAAGGGGAAAATAAGGGTCTTAATCCCTAACTGAACCTTCTTGATCTCAAATTCCATGGTTAGGGGAGGAAAAAACTTGGACCTTATTCCCTAAACATCACTTCTTAGGATCAATCACCATGAACAACACCTGCAAACCATAACACAAGCCCTGTCTAAGGGGGTTTTAGCATTAGAGTTTCATATGGAGTCCATTAGGAGGTTTTGTGGACTGAGTATATATCATAGGATCTTGACCATGTTCGAGGAAGGAAAACAAGTGCCTTAAGATATTTTTGAATATTCTTGAGCTCAAGAGCCTTGAATGAGTGCTCGAGCCAACACATGAGTCCATTGTTTGGGTTGTTTGAAAGCCTATGAGTGGGATGTGGGAACCATTAGTAGGTTTTATGCATTGGAAATGGGTCTTAATTCCTAAACATGTTCAAGGGGGGGGGGGGATGACATTAAGACCTAATTAAACCTTCATGAGCTCAAGTGATATGAACAACACATAGAACTATGACTTGAACCCTCACTATGGGGTCCTTTTCCTGGGAGGTGTATATGGTTTCCATTAATATGTTTTCCTCACTAAAGAAAAATCTCAAGGCATTGACCATGATCATAATAGAGACACAATATCCTTATAATGGAAAATAAACCTTAATCTAGGCATCATGTGTTGTGAACAAGGCCTCCAACCATGACACATGCCCTCTTTGTGGGTTCTTTTACCTTGGAGTGGTCTTCCAGGTTCCATTAGGTGGTTTTGTGCAAAATGGATGTGTTTAGAGTCCTTTATCGTGCCCAAATAAGGAAAATAAGTCCTCTGCCCTTACAAGAAGTTTTTAGTGCTAAAGATTTCATTTTGAAACATGTCAGGTGAGGGAGTTTTACATGTTAGGGTGATGGAGTCATCTTCTCCTTTAAGAAATTTGAAATTTAAGAAGGATCTAATTCACTACTACATATGGGCGGATTATTCCACAAAATTTTTCCATGTTTCCATTATTTTCATGCTTTTTTTTAAATAGGGCGGGATTTTCGTCGATATTGCCACGAAAGTTCGTCGATATAGCCACGAATAGTTTTTTTTTAACTTGGTCGGGATTTTTGTCCCTATTTCCATGAAGGTTTGTTGCTATTGCCATGAAATTTTTTCATATCTCATTGGTCGATGTTAATGGCTAGTTGACTAGTTGATATAAATATACGAGACTTTAAGAGACTTTGCGACACAATTGCTATAGTTGCGACATTGTTCATGGATTTTGTTTGAGCTGTTTATTTTTTCTGTCACCCACTGGTTGAACAAATCCAATTCTCGATTTACATAGCTCGGATTTTGAACTTGCAAGGTTAGTATGTTTTTTTTTATTGATCACTCATTTAACTTGTAAATTTTTGTTCAAAGGT
>ML806847.1:178925-205690 GCA_009831015.1 Picea engelmannii
CCCATTTTGTTGTATGATTTAATGATCCTTCTTAGTCCTTTGGATACCAATAAGAATAGAAGAGGGGATAGTGGACACCCTTGTTGTTATGAACCAAAGTCCACAAATAACATAAGAATAGAAAGAAGTAGCTCCATTCCTTGGTAATGATAAAGAGTTGATGAAAATGAAGCCACTTCAAGGGGACAACCTCCCTTGGTAATGATATAAACCTTGAATTGCATATATGGTGCAAAACAATTCCTAATGACACCCATATCCCATAGGAAGGTCAAATATCTCTTAAATAAGATCTACATGGTTATTTGAGGCCTAGTTCATGGCCCTTGAATTTTAGAACTTTCATTGTGAGCTTAATGGTTTTTTTTTTCTTCCCCTAGACATGGACATACAATCCTTGAGAACCATTCTTATTATGAAAAAAATATTAGTGGCACCAAAGATCCCACATAGAGGCTAAAGTTTTCTACGTAGGTAGTGTGTTGTTTTTTGACAACTTCATCATGAAGCTTAATCCTAAGAAGATTTAAATAGGAACTATGAACCTTATGTTCTTTCTCTGACCATGGACAAGACCTAAGTTACACACATGGTGTGAAAAAAATGTGAATGACACCCATATCCCATACAAGCACCATAGTCTATTAAACAAGATAGATGTGGTGGTTTGAGGCCTTGTTAATGGCCAATGAGCCAAATAAAATATTTTTAGGACCTAAGGCCCTTTTTTTCCTCTCTAGTCATGGTAGAGTTCTAATGACCCATTCTTATTATTAAAACATATTGATGGTGCCCATATTCCTAGTTGGAGGCCATGTTCATGGCCATTAAACACATGAAAGCTTCGTTTAGGGCCTAAGGCACTTGTTTTCATCCCTCAATGATGGTATATGCCTTTAATCTCATATGTTGTGTGAACAAACTCCTAATGGAACCCATATCCCACTTAGAGGCTAAAGTTCATTTAGAAAGGATATACATGGTTGTTCAAGGCCCAGGGCATGGCCCTTAAACTCAAAAAGATTCATTTTGGACCCAAGTTCCTTATTTTCCTCCCTTCAACATGGTATAGTCCCTAATATCCATTCTTAATCTTTAAAAAAACATATCAATGATGCTAAAGATATCGCACAAAGGTGAAATATCCCCTACATAGGTCTTGTCTAGCTTTTTTATGACTTTGTCACGAAGCTCTCTCTTGAGAATATTTAAACAAGGAATAATCACCTTATGTTCATTCCCTGGCCATGGTAAATACCCTAATAATATTTCTCTAGGACCTAAATATATCTTTTTCCTCCCCTGGCCATGGTGGAGGTAATTCTAAGACCCATTCTTATTGTTCAAAACATACTAATTTTGTCCATATTCCTAGTCAAAGACATTTTCCATGGCCATTTATCACAAGAAAGATTCATTTATGGCCTAAGGCCCAAAGACCCATTCTTATTGTATAAGACATATTAATGGTGCCAAATATTCCCCACATAGAATAAATATCCCCTACATAAGTCTTGAGTGGTTATTTGAGGACTACAACATGAATCCTAATACTTACAAAATTCAAATAGGGCCTATCTTAGTCCCTGACCATCGACAAGATCCCATGTGCCTTATATGGTGCATAAAACTTGTGAGTGGTGTCCATATCCAACCCAATGGAAACAAATTCCGAACAGAGTATTAGTGTGTTATTTTAAGGCCTTTTTCATGGTCATTAATCTTGAGAAATTTGTGTAGGGCCTAAGGCCTTTGTTTTCCTCCCTTGGTCATGGTATAGGTTAGGAGATCCATTCTTATTTTGATATAAAAAATATATTAATGGTTCCCACATTCCGAATTGGAGCCCTTCTTCGTGTCCATTAAGTAAAATAAATGTTTGTTTACAGCCTAAAGCCCTTGTTTTCCTCCCTCAATGATGTTATAAGCCTTGACTCCCATGTTTGGTGTGAAAAAATTCTTATGGAATCCATATCCCACTCAAAGGAAAATTGTACCTTACAAAGGTTCTACATGTTTGTTTGAGGCTTATTTCATGGCCCTTAATCTTCAAAAGCTTTGTTTTGGTCCTATGTTCCTAATTTGTTTTGTCCCTTGATGATGATGCACGCTCCCTCCACAAACTGCGGGTCGAAAGGTCCATGCCAACACAGGATCTTTCCTTTACCATGGCCCGAAGAATTCTGATGGCTCTTCTATTTCCCGATTGGGAAATCTGCACCCACAACAAACTCTCACTGGATCCCCCTTTTACACTTGGGAGATCAGACTTCGCAACTTCACGAATCCAATGGTCAAGCGTTGGACTCTTGAATCCCCGAATCCCGACACAGTCAACACTAACCCTTCCTTTTTCCTTTCGGGATTTTCCCTATCACGATTTTAGCGATCACGATGTCGAACAACTCGTCTCTCCGACTCCCAAATCCTGATTTTCTGAAACTCCGATACACTCACGCGGTTGAATTTTCAACGCCACTTCACCTCATCGACACTTCGGACTTCGCAATATTGCAAATCTTGATTTAATGAGTTCGGGACTTTACCCCACGAAACTCCGAAGTAGTGTGCCACCTGTCCACCTCACTGACTCCTCCATGGTCCCACGCCATGCTCTTGGACTTCGAGATTTTTCATTTCGTGATTTCTCGATTCTCATTGCAAGGCTTATGGGAGTTCCACCCATGAAAACCCGATACAAGTATCCACGTGTAAATCCAATGGCCCTTATGGCTTGGATCTACGGTCCTACCCCTCTTGAGTTTTGAACCTTTTGAAATATTTGTGGTAACTCACTTTCTCTTCCGTGATATCTAACGACTCACGGAATTTCACGGATCCTCCTCAGAGAATTCCGACCGTCCATTCCTCCTTGGAAATCTTTGTGAATAACTAAGTGTTCCTTCACAAACTTGTCCACCTACGGCGTTAACTTACGAAACCTTCCTAATACTTCTGGGTACAACCTCTGTGCAACCCTTTCAGTGGTTATAAGGATTTATCCTTCCTGAGCTTCCTTATAACTCCGAGTCTTAGAGAAGAATCTTCTGTGCACTCCTTGCGACAACCTTCAGACACTTCCAAGTGCTGAATTTCCTTCGACCCTGCGCACACCTACAACAGCAGTCTCTCAACACTTCGCTCAGGTTCACAACCCTGAGACTTCCCTCGGCCTGTGCACTCCTTGCACGGCTCCTGTGCCCAACTGCACTTCTACGTGAATGAGAACAAAAGATAAACTACCTGAGCCCTTTGTCAATGCACTCCTTGTGGACAATTCAACTGCACTCCTTGCAGGAATCCTCACTCAGATAGAGAAAAAATTGAAACTCATTCCCTTACCCTTTCCTCTCAGATTTCAAACATTCAACAAGAAATCATTCATACATGGCATAAAAGCAATTGCATGACAGAAAGAGTAAAACATTCAAGAGCATAACATTCAAAGATGCATACACAGAGAATATATGAACACCATGAGTCTAAATCACAACTTTCTTTGTATTAATTTAGAACTTCTGTACATGGAGTATGCTACACAACTCTATGCTTCTCCTCTCTATGATCTTCTCCAATAATGCTCCCTATGTTACAATACACAATGAGGGTGTCTATATCCCGTTTCCCTCTTGCGCTCTAAAACTGTCTAATCTAGAATTGAATTCTATCTACTTTACATTAACTACCATAAATGCCTTCTACCTACTAAGGACGAGAGAAAATCGCTCAAGGTATGATTACATTTTACAAGTGTGCTTCTTCTTAATGACTTCATTTAATATTGCGCAACAACTTCAAGGTGATTTTCAAAATTTGTGTTGGGTGCTTGTCCAGCTGTCCGTTGTCTCCGCGCTGGCTCGCTTGATGTTGGCGATGCTCTTGCATCATACTCCCTTGCCTGAAACTTTTCATGGGATCCTGTCCATGAGCTCATGCACGGTCCGTCCATGCTTTTGTATCTCTGCTTCATTCTCCTAGCTGGCATCTTCAACTGGATGGCCCTTCCATTTGACCAGATATTCAAAATATTATTTCTGCCTGGTCTTCTTGCTCACTCTTTTGTCTAGTATGCGCTCCATCTGCGGCTTATCTGCAACTGGCATCTTCTTTCACCACTGAACCTCTGGCTGTTCATTTCTAGTCCATGTTTCCTCAGCTTTGTATGGGTACAAATCGGAGACATCTAATATCAGAGAAATTCCGATCCCATCGGGTAATTCAGTCTCGTAAGTGTTCGCCCCAAATTTCTTCAAGACCCTACATGGTCCAATTTTCTTCATCTTCATTTTATTATATGTTCCTCTCGGGAACCTTTCCTTTCTTAAATGTTCCAGAACCAAATCACCAACCTCAAATTTCATTTGTCTCTTGCGTTGATTGGCTCTGCACTTATATTCTTGGCTCAAATTCAGCAGTCGCTACTTCACCTGGCTGTGAAGTTCCTTCATCGCCTCTGTGAATTCTTCTGCACTAGCACTCCTAGTCGCAGTCTATTCTGAATCTCTCAGTTCAGGAATTGCTCTCGGTTGCATGCCATAGACAATCTAAAATGGACTTTTCCTTGTGCTTCTGTTAACCGAGTCATTATAAGAAAACTCTGTCTGTGGTAATATGTTATCCCACTGGCTGTGGTGTTCTGTCACCAAGCTCCTCAGCAAGTCTCCCAGACTTCTATTTACTACTTCTGTCTGTCCATCCATCTAAGGATGATAAGCCGAACTAAATGATAAGTTAGTTCCCAGTTTCTTCCATAATGTCCTCCAAAAGATCCCTATGAATTTTGTATCTTGATCCGAAACTATGCTCCTTGGCAAACCATGAAGTCGAATGACTTCTTTGAAAAACAGATTCGCAATGTGAGTTGCGTCACTAGTCTTCTGACATGGAATGAAGTGTGCGATCATGGAAAACGTATCCACCACCACAAATATTGAGTCAAAACCTCTTTGTATTCTTGGCAACCCCAATACGAAATCCAGGCTGATTGCATCCCATGACCTTTCGGGTATGGGAAATGGTTGATAAAACCCTACATTCTGTCTTCTTCCCTTCGAATGCTGGAAAATTCTGCATCCATCCATGAATCTCTTGACATCTGCTCATATTCCCAACCAAAAATATGACTCATTTAATTTTGCAAACATCTTGTCGTGACCAAAGTGTCATGCCAATCCTCCACTGTGTTTCGCCTTCAACAAATTCTCCCTCATGGAGCATTTCAGAATACACAGTTGATTACCTCTAAATAGTAATCCTTCCTGGATCATGTATTCTACCCATCGACTTCTATCCCTAAGAATTGGATTCTCAGTTGCTTCATATGCTTCCTTAAAATCTTGATCATGGGCGTACATGTTCCTGAGATCATCAAAACCCAACGTTTTGACTTTGAACTACTGCAATAGAAAACACTTCCTACTCAAAGCATCAACAACTTTGTTAGCAGTACCAGAAAGATGTTTAATCACAAAAGTGAAATTCTGCATGTACTCGACCCATTTGACGTGTCTCTGATTCAAATTTTCCTATTGAGTCATTAACTGCAATGCATGATTGTCACTGTATAGGACAAACTCTTTCAGGATCAAGTAATGCCTCCATTTCTTCAATGCCTGGATGATAGCATAAAACTCCTTATCATAAGTGGAGTACTTCACTTTTGCTTCATTCAGCTTCTCACTGAAGTATGCTATCGACCTATCTTCCTGACTCAAGACTACCCCTATTGTGAATCCACTTGCATCGCATTTCACTTGAAATGTCTTTCGGAAATCTGGCAACACCATAACTGGTTGTTCTGTAATCTTCCTCTTCAACAGATTAAAACTCTTCTCAGCTTCCTCAGTCTAGTGAAAAGACTTATGTCTTTCCTTCATTGTATCCATCATTGCTGCACTAATTCCACTAAAATTCCTGATGAACTTTCGGTAGAAACTAGCCAATCCGTGAAAAATTCTCACGTCAAATATATTCTTCAGTGATGGCCAGTTCTTGATTACCTCCACCTTATCTGGATCCATCCTCAACTCATCTGTAGAAATAAAAAACCCCAAGTAAATGAGCTCTGTCTTCATGAATGAGGATTTCTTCATGTTTATCAACAAGTTCTCCTGCTGTAACCTCTGCATCACTATAACCAAATGCTTCAGATGCTCTGCCACTATTTTACTGTAAAGCAGTATGTCATCTAAATACACAATGACAAATTTTCCGATGAACTCCCTTAGTACTTCATTCATCAACCTCATAAAGGTACTCGGCGCATTTGTTAAGCCAAATGGTATAACAAGCCATTCATACAAACCTTCGTTTGTTTTGAATGTTGTTTTCCACTCGTCACCTTCTCTCATACGAATTTGATGATAACCGCTCTTCAAATCAATATTTGAAAAGAATTTCGCTCCACTCAAGCAATCCATCAGATCATCCATCCTCAGTAATGGAAATCTATACCCGATGGTTATCTTGTTGATCACCCTCGAGTCAGTGCACATCCTCCAGCCTCCCTCTTTCTTCGGACTGAGTACTGTCGGAACAACACTTGGACTCAAGCTTTCCCTGACCAAAACTTTGTCCAACAACTCCTGGACTTGCCTTTTAACCTCTTCATTCTTTTGCGGCGTCAATCTGTATGCGTCTTTGTTTGGCAAACTGGCTCCTGGTATGAGATCAATATGATGACTCAAACTCCTAATCGGTGGAAACGAACGAGGTAATTCGTCCACTACTATGTCAGCGAACTCTTCCAGCAGTTCCTGGACTTCTTCTGGTAAATCATCCACCCTAGTGCTGGTCAAAAAAATTCTAGGCTTCCTAACCACAATGAATTGCGGATCCTCCTTCTTCTTAACCTCGGTAAGAAGTTCCTTCCCACTCATGAGAAGTACAGTGTTGCTTACTTCCGATTTCACCTCCTTATCCTTAATTGGAAGCAACATGTGAGTCCTCCCATTTTTCTCTAGGGTGTATGTGTTCATTCTCCCATCATGAATCACATTCCTGTCATATTTCCATGGTCTATCCAGCAATAGATGACAAACATCCATAGGAATGAAATCACATAATATCTTATCATTATATCCTCCTATCTTAATTCAACTAAACATTGTTTAGTGACAGTTACCTGATGTCCTTTTTGTAGCCACGAAACTTTGTATGGGCTTGGATGATAAACCGTCTCTAGCTCCAACTTTTCTACCATGTCCGTAGAAAAGAGATTATCTGTGCTACCACTGTCCACGATGACCTTGCATACCCTGTCCTTGGTTTTGCAAGCAGTCCTGAAAAGTCTAGTCCTTTGGACTGAACTCTCCACCTCCTTCTCTGGTGTTAAGAGAACTTTTCGCATCATCAACGATCTTCTGCCTTTAGCATCTTCTGCCTCAACATATCTCCTCTGTGCCTCAACGATGTGATCTTCTCCACTCTCCTTATTTTTATCTGAACACTTGTAAGACTTGTGCCCATTCTTCCCACATGTGAATCATTTTATTACTCCACCTCTTCCTCTTTCTCTACCTCTAGTACGAGGAAACGTGTTATTGTCAGCATAATCTCCTCTCTGTTCAGTATGTTTCCCTCTCTGTTCAACATATTTCCCTCTCTTTGAGGTTGCACCTCTCTCAGTTCGAGTTTGAGGTTTTTTATAGTCTTCCTTGGGCTTCTAATATTTGTCCTAGGCAATTGATTTGCCTCTGGGATGACTTCTGCCTCGGCCTCTTAGAGCCATCTGATAAGCATATTCCACCATTCGGATGGTTACCATGCTCATGTCATCCTGGATATCATATCTCAGTCCATTCATGTATCTGGCAAATTTTTCATCATCGCTCTCCCGATGACCTGCCCTGATGTTCAGTTTATAGAATTCTTTAGTGTATTCTTTCACTGTCATCAACTTCTGTCTCAGGTTCTACATTCTCCTGAACAGAGTAATTTGATAATCTCTAGGGATGAATTTTGCCTTCATCTTTGAAATCATTCTGTCCCAGCTCTTGATCTTCTGCTTTCCTTTGCAACGTCTGTTAGCTTGTATTTCATCCCACCACAATGCTGCATGTCCCTTCAATCTTGTGACAACATGCTTGACTTTCTTATCTTCCTCGACATCTTCATAGTCAAAGTATGTGTTTAGAGATCTAATCCAGTTTAGAGGCTCCTCTGCATCTAGATCCCTCTCATAAACTGGAATGTCCATCTTTGTTCTTGCACCCATTCTTGCAATAGCTCTGATCAAACGTTCGTTTGATGCATCTTCAGCTGCAACTTCTTCTTCATGTTCAGCCTCAATTTCACTCTCGGAATCACTAATATCCCCAACATTGACTGTGCGTCTTTATGTTGTCTCCATGTCTTCGAGTCTGGCTCGTAGATCACGCATCTCTCTTTCCATGGCTGGATCTGTCATCTGCCTGCCTCTTCTTCTCGGCATTTCCCTACCCTCTGGTGGATTGGGTGTTTTCCTATCCCTTCTCCTTGGTGGCATGGTGAATTCTTCTTCTTCTCTGCTACAGAAAGCAAAGAACCTTTCTGTGCTTTGATACCAAACTGATGATGCACGCTCCCTCCACAACCCACGGGTTAGAAGGTCCACGTCACCACAGGATATTTCCTTTACCACAGCCCGAAGAACTCTGATGGCTCTTCTATTTCCCGATCAGGAAATCTTCACCCACAACAAACTCTCACTGGATCCCCCTTTTACACTTGGGAGATAAGACTTCGCAACTTCGCGAATCCAGTGGTCAAGTGTTGGACTCTCGAATCCCCGAATCCCGACACAGTCAACGCTGACCCTTCCTTTTTCCTTTCGGGATTTTCCCTATCGCGATTTTGGCGATCGCGATGTTGAACAACTCGTCTCTTTGACTCCCGAATCCCGATTTGCTGAAACTCTGATACACTCGCGCGGTTGAATTTTCAATACCACTTCACCTCATCGACACTTCGGACTTCACAATATCGTGAATCCTGATGTAATGAGTTCGGGACTTTACCCCATGAAACTCCGAAGTAGTGTGCCACCTGTCCACCTCACTAACTCCTCTATGGTCCCACGTCGTGCTCTTGGCCTTCGAGATTTCATGTTTCGTGATTTCATGATTCCCGTTGCAAGGTTTACGAGACTTCCACCCATGAAAACCCAATACAAGTATCCGCGTGTAAATCCAACGACCCTTTTGGCTTGGATCTACGGTCCTTCCCCTCCTGAGTTTTGAACCTTATGAAATACTCACGGTAACTTACTTTCTCTTTCGTGAGATCTAACGGCTCACAGAATTTCGCGGATCCTCCTCAGAGAATTCCGACCATCTGCTCCCCCTTGGAAATCTCTGTGAAGAACTAAGTGTTCCTTCACAAACTTGTCCACCTGCGACGCAAACTTACGATGCCTTCCTAATACTTTCGGGTACAACCTCTGTGCAACCCTTTCAGCGGTTATAAGGCTTTATCCTTCCTGAGCTTCCTTATAACTCCGAGTATTAGAGAAGACTCTTGCGTGCACTCCTTGCGGCAACCTTCAGGCACTTCCAAGTGTTGAATTTCCTTCGACCATGCGCACACCTGCAGCAGCAGTCTCTCAACACTTCGCTCAGGTTCACAACCCTGAGACTTCCCTCGGCCTGTGCACTCCTTTCACGGCTCCTGTGCCCAACTGCACTTCTACGTGAATGAGAACAAAAGCTAAACTACCTGATCCCTTTGTCAACACACTCCTTGCGGACAATTCAACTGCACTCCTTGTAGAAATCCTTGCTCAGACAGAGAAACAATTGAAACTCATTCCCTTACCCTTTCCTCTCAGATTTTAGACATTCAACAAGAAATCATTCATACATGGCATAAAATCAATTGCATGACAGAAAGAGTAAAACATTCAAGAGCATAACATTCAATGATGCATACACAGAGAATATATGAACACCATGAGTCTGAATCACAACTTTCTTTGTATTAATTAAGAACTTATGTACATGGAGTCTGCTACATAGCTCTCTGCTTCTTCTCTCTATGCTCTTCTCCAATAATGCTCCCTATGTTACAATACACAATGAGGGTGTCTATATCTTGTTTCCCTCTTGCGCTCTAAAACTGTCTAATCTAGAATTGAATTCTATCTACTTTACATTAACTACCATAAATGCTTTGTACCTACTAAGGATGAGAGCAAATCGCTCAAGGTCCAATTACATTTTACAAGTGTGCTTCTTCTTAATGACTTCATTTAAGATTGTGCAACAACTTCAAGGTGATTTTCAAAATTTGTGCTGGGCGCTTGTCCAGCTGTCCATTGTCTCCGCGCTGGCTCACTTGATGTTGGTGATGCTCCTGCATCATACTCCCTTGCTTGAAACTTTTCATGGGATCCTGTCCCTGAGCTCGCACACGGTCCATCCATGCTTCTGTATCTCCTCTTCGTTCTCCGAGCTGGCATCTTCAACTGGATGGCCCTTCTATTTGACCAGATATTCAAAATATTCTTTCTGCCTGGTATTCTTGCTCACTCTTTTGTCCAGTATGCGCTCCATATGCGGCTTATCTACAACTGGCATCTACTTTCACCATTGAACCTCTGGCTGTTCATTTCTAGTCCCCGTTTCCTCAGCTTTGTATGGGTACAAATCTGAGACATTGAATATCAGAGAAATTCTGATCCCATCGGGTAATTCAATCTCATAAGCGTTCGCCCCAAATTTCTTCAAGACCCTACATGGTCCGATTTTCTTCATCTTCAGTTTATTATATGTTCCTCTCGGGAACCTTTCCTTTCTTAAATGTGCCAGAACCAAATCACCAACCTCAAATTGCAGTTGTCTCTTGCGTTGATCGGCTCTATGCTTATATTCTTGGCTTGAATTCAATAATCGCTGCTTCACCTGGCTTTGAAGTTCCTTCATCGCCTCTGTGAATTCTTCTGCACTAGCACTCCTAGTTGCAGTCTGTTTTGAATCTCTCAGTTCAAGAATTCCTCTCAGCTGCATGCCATAGAGAATCTAAAATGGACTTTTCCTTGTTCTTCTGTTAACCGAGTCATTACAAGAAAACTTTGCCTGTGGTAATATGTTATCCCACTGGCTGTGGTGTTCTTTCACCAAGCTCCTCAGCAAGTCTCCTAGACTTATGTTTACTACTTCTGTCTGTCCATCCATCTAAGGATGATAAGATGAACTAAATGATAAGTTAGTTCCTAGTTTCTTCCATAAGGTCCTCCAAAAGTGCCCTATGAAATTTGTATCTCAATCCGAAACTATGCTCCTTGGAAAACCATGAAGTCGAATGACTTCTTTGAAAAACAGATTCGCAATGTGAGTTGCATCACAGGTATTCTGACATGGAATGAAGTGTTCCATCTTGGAAAACCTATCCACCACCACAAAGATTGAGTCAAAACCTCTTTGTGTTCTTGGCAACCCCAATACGAAATCCATGCTGATTGCATCCCACAGCCTTTCTGGTATGGGCAATGGTTGATAAAACCTTGCATTCTGTCTTCTTCCCTTCGAATGCTGGCAAATTATGCATCCATCCATGAATCTCTTGACATTTTCTCACATTCCCGGCCAAAATTATGACTCGTTTAATTTTGTGAATGTCTTGTTGTGACCAAAGTGCCATGCCAATCCTCCACTGTGTTTCTCCTTCAACAAATTCTCCCTCATGGAGCATTTCGGAATACACAGTTGATTACCTCTAAACAGTAATCCTTCATGGATCATTTATTCTACCCATCGGCTTCTATCCCTAAGAATTGGATTCTCAGTTGCTTCATATGCTTCCTTAAAATCCTAATCATTGGCATACATGTTCCCGAGATCATCAAAACCCAACGTTTTGACTTTGAGCTACTGCAATAGCAAACACTTCCTACTCAAAGCATCAACAACTTTGTTAGCAGTACCAGAAATATGTTTAATCACAAAAGTGAAATTCTACATGTACTCGACCCATTTGACGTGTCTCTGATTCAACTTTTCCTGTTGAGTCACAAACTACAATGCATGATTGTCACTGTATAGGACAAACTCTTTCGAGATCAAGTAATGCCTCCATTTCTTGAATGCCTGGATGATAGCATAAAACTCCTTATCATAAGTGGAGTACTTCACTTTTGCTTCATTCAACTTCTTGTTGAAGTATGCTATCAACCTATCTTCCTGACTCAAGACTGCCCCTATTGTGAATCCACTTGCATTGCATTTCACTTGAAATGTCTTTCGGAAATACGGCAACACCAGAACTGGTTGTTCTGTAATCTTCCTCTTCAACAAATTAAAACTCTTCTAATCTTCCTCAGTCCAGTGAAAAGACTTGTGTCTTTCCTTCACTGTATCCATCATTGCTGCACTAATTCCACTAAAATTCCTGATGAACTTTCGGTAGAAAATAGCCAATCCGTGAAAACTTCTCACCTCAAATATATTCTTCGGTGATGGTCAATTCTTGATTACCTCCACCTTATCTGGATCCATCCTCAACTCATCTGTAGAAATAAAAAAAACCCCAATTAAATGAGCTCTATCTTCATGAATGAGGATTTCTTCATGTTTATCAACAACTTCTCCTATTGTATCCTCTACATTACTATAGCCAAATGCTTCAGATGCTCTGCCACTGTTTTACTGTAAACCAGTATGTCATCTAAATACACAATGACAAATTTTCCGATGAACTCCCTCATGAATTCATTCATCAACCTCATGAAGTTACTCGTCGCATTTGTTAAGCCAAACGGAATAACAAGCCATTCATACAACCCTTTGCTTGTTTTGAATGTTGTTTTCCACTCATCACCTTCTCTCATACAAATCTGATGATAACTGCTCTTCAAATCAATCTTTTAAAAGAATTTCACTCCACTCAAGCAATCCATCAGATCATCCATCCTCGGTGATGGAAATCTATACCTAATGGTTATCTTGTTGATCACCCTCGAGTCAGTACACATCCTCCAGCCTCCGTCTTTCTTCTGACTGAGTACTTTCGGAGCAACACATGGACTCAAGCTTTCCCTGACCAAACCTTTGTCCAACAACTCCTGGACTTGCCTTTTAACCTCTTCATTCTCTTGCGGTGTCAATCTGTACACGGATTTGTTTGGAAAATTGACTCCTGGTATGAGATCAATATGATGACTCACACTCCTAATCGGTGGCAACGAACGAGGTAATTCATCCACTACTATGTCAGCGAACTCTTCCAGCAGTTCCTGAACTTCTTCTGGTAAATCATCCACCCTAGTGCTGGTCAAAACAATTCTAGGCCTCCTAACCACAATGAATTGTGGATCCTCCTTCTTCTTAACCTCGGTAAGAAGTTCCTTCCCACTCATGAGAAGTACAGTGTTGCTTACTTCCAGTTTCACCTCCTTATCATTAATTGGAAGCAACATGTGAGTCCTCCCATTTTTCTCTAGGGTGTATGTGTTCATTCTCTCATCATGAATCACATTCCTGTCATATTGCCATGGTCTACCTAGAAATAGATGAAAAACATCCATAGGAATGAAATCACATAATATCTTATCATTATATCCTCCTATCTTAAATTCAACTAAACATTGTTTATGACAATTACCTCATAAAATAGAATGTCCATCTTCTCTCTTGCACCCATTCTTGCAATATCTCTGATCAAATGTTCATTTGATGCATCTTCAGCTGCAACTTCTTCTTCATGTTCAACCTCAATTTCACTCTCGAAATCACTAAGATCCCCAGCATTGGCTGTGCGTCTTTGTGTTGTCTCCATGTCTTCGAGTTTGGGTCGTAGATCACGCATCTCTCTTTCCATGGCTGGATCTGTCATCTGCCTACCTCTTCTTCTCGACATTTCCCTATCCTCTGGTGGATTGGGTGTTTGCCTATCCCTTCTCCTTGGCAGCATGGTGAATTCTTCTTCTTCTCTACTATAGAAATCAAAGAACCTTTCTGCGCTCTGATACCAAACTGATGACGCACACTCCCTCCAAAACCCGTGGGTCGGAAGGTCCACATCAACACATGATCTTTCCTTTACCACAGCCTAAAGAACTCTGATGGCTCTTCTATTTCCTGATCGGGAAATCTGCACCCACAACAAACTCTCACTGGATCCCCCTTTTACACTTGGGAGATCGAACTTCACAACTTCACGAATTCAGTGGTCAAGCGTTGGACTCTCGAATCACCGAATCCCGACACAATCAACGCTAACCCTTCCTTTTTCCTTTCAGGATTTTCCCTATCGCGATTTCGGCGACCGCGATGTTGAACAACTCGTATCTTCAAATCCCGAATCCAGATTTCTCGAAACTCTGATACACTCGCGTGGTTGACTTTTCAACACCACTTCACCTCATCGACACTTTGGACTTCACAATATTGAAAATTATGATGTAATGAGTTTGGGACTTTACCCCACTGTTGGAAGCCAATTCACATTTTTCCATTGTCTTATAAGCTGCCTACACCAATGTTTTGCAAACATCAATTTTCTCGTCGCAATTTTCAAATAAACGACATTTTTATTTTTGCGACATTTGCACGTTTACCTTCGTTTTTGTTTTCACGACTGTAAGCGTGAAAACCTGGTCTTTCGAAGTCACATTACAATCATTATTGAACTGTCATTATCTTCCTTGTCGATATGCCTATTGAGCTTATATTTTACTTGTCATTATACAGTTGGTGAGACCTTTTGATCTATATTCTTTCTTCGATTGATTGTGTATTTTTGTTTCATTGAGTTTGTGATACATTTGGCATTTGGATTTACATGTTATTTGATCAAATTATTTTACACATTGGTTTCATAAAAATATATAGGTGTTATGGTTAAAGCCTTGATATATTTCATTTGAGATGACACCTAGTTCAAAATGCATTGGCGCATGGGTTAAACTCTTGATATGAATAGTTCATAATGCATGTAACGTTAGTCAAAACATTGGTTTTGTTTTCGATTTGTATGTTGTTGTTTAAAACTATGGCATAACGTTTATTGCGCGCGTTGGTTTATACGCTTACCATTGATTTTATTGATCGGGCAAGTGACATGATTGTTAAAACATACACTAGTGGGTTGAACAACTATTAGCTCCGATGGTTGTACCTTGGCAATAACTATTATGCATGGCAGAAATAAGCTCCACCACCTTCGCACGATGTCATTTATGCCTATCCCTTATCCCCGGTTCACCTTTGTTAGCTCGGGTAACCCTTCGTGCACTCTTTTCCTGTGTGTGCTATGATCCAAACCCTGGACTTACCATGTGCTCGGCTCCATGGCACCAGTGGTGCGAATCGAGCCGAACGGTAGCCAAGCCTTGCTACTATTCGACAATGCCTGGAAATACTTGAAGGATAACGGTTGGCTTACCTTTGTAAAATGATTCGAGGGTTTTAATTTATTCGTTGCACAAGAGTTTTCCCTGACTTTTGATGGCTGTAGAGCCAAGGTGGGTGACATTCAGTTGGAAATCAATGAGGAATTTATTAGTTCTACTACAGGGTTACCAGCCACAGGCCAGCGTTGGTTCAAAAATTCAAAAGTGGAAGAGGTGCCATGGCCACTACTGTTTATCTCGCGTAAGGTCACATCTTGTGACAGAGGTATGCCCATATCCATGCTTAAACCATGATGGCATGACCTTTTGATAATAGTTAATCAATTCGTGACCTGTGAGGGTCGATATGGACTCGTTTTTCTCTACCACCTGCGTTTGTTAATGAATTTTATGGGATACCCATTGAATATGCCCTTTTACTTCTAGCGTAGCCTATACAAAATGTCAAAAAGGTTTAAAAAGGAGAAGGCAGATAGTAGCCTGTTCCACCATGGATTAATAATACTTATCATTGTTCATCACTTAAGTCTCCACGGTGATAGTTGGCGAGCTTTTATCGCTTGAAATGGTTTTGATGATACAGACCCTATCCAGATTGACAAGCCTGTGGTTAATGAAACCAAGGTCGGGCCACCCCTGCCCTTCCATGTCCTACTGCCCTCTCCTAAGCATTCGGTCGAC
Source organism: Picea engelmannii (assembly GCA_009831015.1). NCBI lineage: Eukaryota > Viridiplantae > Streptophyta > Pinopsida > Pinales > Pinaceae > Picea > Picea engelmannii. The sequence continues at coordinate 194,932 of ML806847.1, forward strand.
CCTGATATTGACTTACCCGATGTCTTAGAAAACAAGGTCGAGGCTATAAAAAAGCTTGTAAGCAAAAAGGCCAAGGCAAACCCTACTGTTGATGCCAAGGGTAAAAAGAACGCTCGACTTATTTCAAGAATGGCTAGAAATAAACCTAAACCCACTGCTGAGCAGAAGCCCATTTCCCTTAGTGAGGATTCGGACTCTGACGTAGAACGTTTCCTAGCAAGTGAGTATCCTTACTCACAGGGTCTGTGCTCCGAGCCGCCTTATGATTTTGTGTCGAATATTCCCCCTTGCTTAAAGAATAATCCTAGCTACCCTGGGATTAAAATACCTAACGAAACCCTCGGCAATATAACCAAACCCTCACCTACACTTTCAAATCCCACACATCCGTCCTGTGACCAATGTGATTTGTGGTTGGAACGATACTATATCAATGTTCCTCTGCTTCAATAAAAAATCCAATCGTTGAAGAATCAAGTTGCAGTGTTGACCAGCCAAAGAGACAAACTTCAAGCAACTGATAGGAAGAAAAGGACCACTGGTTCCATCATATTTAAAAACGTTGAATTGGCTACAGTTGTTGTCAACACCAAAATGTCATAATCAAGCCGTCTGCTCGTCATACAGGTATGAATTTTGATATCGTTTTGGTTTTGCGAATGACTAGGATTAATATAATTTGAATTTGGTTTTCAAATAACTCTGTTTATCTTTCGAAAAGGCTCTGTCATAATATGTTCATTCTGTATATTACGTTCGCTTTGCTAAAAATAAATGAAATTTCGATTTGGATACATGATTTTCTCATACCCAGTTTAGTCACTAATATTTTTTTATCGGATTTGATTGGTTTTCGATTGGATTTGATTTATTCGTTTGTCTGATTGAGTTAACAAAATTGATGGTTTGCTTTCAATTAGATTTGTTTTGTATCTACTCTGAACAAGAAGTTTTCATGCTAGATTTAGAATACGATCATGTTTTGATTTGATTTCGTTATAGTTTGTATGCCGTGATTGTCGAATGATTTCGTGGGTTCGGTTGTTACAATCTTTTAATATGTCATGTCATATAATCTCCTAAATCGGGAATACAACTTTGATCATTTCCTATTTGGAAAAAATGACTCTGTTTTTATGGAAACAATGCTCTCATTTAAGCCTGTGCGAATGATATTCACGCCCGAATCATGGAACGGTTCTGATTCACGACAATGTTAAACCCTAGCTGTTTGATTCTCTTGATTGGATTGTTGTGTATCTTCAGTTAGTATGATCGATGTTATGAGTTGTATTTGTACCAGAAATAGGTTTGAATGCTACTCTGTTTGATTTTAATTTGCAAAACGAATTGATCGACATTTGTTATCTCTATCAAATCCGGTTATAATTCGTTTGAAAGAAACAATTTTGATCAAGGTCAATCGATTTTTGTTTGTCCCAATTTGAAATAACAAATGATTGGATAATTCTTACGAACTCTGTTACCAACTGATTGATCCTGTTATGATTTCATTTGAGTTGATTTACGCACCAGTTTGAGTTAATCCTCTTGTGGCATGGATCATTTGTTATGTCAATAAAGTTATGTCGATGTGAAAGTGATATCTTTTGGATTCGATCGTGTTCCCTGTTGATGAGGCAGCATAACAATCGCATAGAATTTGTTTTAATTATATTGATTTCAATTTGATATGAAACAATTTCATTGTTATTCGATATGATTTTGTTCACTCGACTTTGTGGCAACGAACGAAACATAGTACACTTATCTCTGTAGTCATTTGATTGATCTTGGTTTTGTTTGATTTCAAAATGGTATAACAATTTCCATCTAAATGATTTGTTCAAATAGCTATTGGATGTTAGTCGAATTTAATTCTTTAAAATATTTTGAATCGATTTTAATGTTGATTCTATGTCTTATTTAGACCAGCTACAGAATCGCAAGATTCTGTAGCTAGTCTATAGAATTAAATCTTTTATCATTTTATTAATAAAATACCCTTCTAAATTGTCCATTGTTGACCCTTTTCAGGTAAATTCGAATTGCATGGGACATGTTGGACAGTTTGAGAGATATTTGTGTGCTTTAGTTTTATTTTAGGTTCCTAGTTTAGTCAGACTTGGGATATCTTCCCAGATTTTCTGTAAACAGTTTGATAACTTCTACGGGGATGTTTTACCCTATAGAAGGTCTTTAAATAATTATTATTATTGGTAATAAGGGGCATCCTCACTTGTGGGAGAACCAGGATATGGATTTCTAATACAAACTGAGACAGGAGTTGATGTTTTGCTACAGCTTTCGCTTTCATAATATCAATCTTTTGTTTCAAGTTTATGCATATTATTTGCAGTTGATTATAGACTACTTTAGCTATCATAGTCTATTGCAGAATTATATGATTTAATTATTGTCTCATCCATATCTGATTTATTTCATCACTTTAAAAAATACAACAATTACTTTATTCAGTTAATGAATGAAAGATTTCTCTTCTTCATCAATTGAATTATTTTGTATAAGTCTTTACATACAGGTTTATCTAACTGTGAAGATTTATAAATCATAAGATTGTTGTAAATTTTTATGTCTTGTTTGTCCTGTAATCACATTTGAAGAGCACTGCAGCTTTCTGTTTACAAGAAGATCCTGGATAATTCAGTGCGAGTTTCCTCCCTCCGATCAGCTGAGAAAAGCATCATACACAGGACAAACCTGGAGCGTTTCTCCAGGTCAGTTTGTGATTAATTTTTGTTAATTTATTTATTATATTTAGTAGTAGTTTAGTTAGATATATGTTTAGTTAGATTTGTAGTTAGAATTAGTATTTTAGTTATTTAGTTTAGTTATTTTTTTTCGTTTTATTTCTTGTTCATAAAATTATAAAATCAACAAAAATATCTTTCTCTGTCTTAGGGCAGAATATAAATGAGTTTTTTCAGGTTTTATTCAAATCTGTAAATTGTAGATATTGTACATTTTGTGAATAAGTTATATTTCTGTTAGTAGTTATATAGTTGATTAGTTAGAGTTAGTATACCATTAGATAGTAGATTGTATATATAGAATAGTTAGATTAGTTCATTAGTTTGTTTTATTTCTTTTTAGTTAGATTAGTTTAGTTTGTTTTAATTGTTATTTTTAGTTAGATTAGTTATTGTAGATTAGTTTTTTTTGTTTTTTTTTGTTTTTTTTTCTTAGGACCTTAGATCGGCTAACAGAGCCGATAAACCCGTCAGGGTGGTTCATCCCAAACGGCTTGGGTTATTAGACAACCCCGAACCAGTTCCACTCTTCCAGTTGACGGACGGTCAATTTTTCCTGTCAACAAATGGCGCTAGAAGGAGGGCCTGAACTTAATTAATGGCACGAGGCGGTTGGAAGACTCCTCCACCACCTAATCGCTCACCTATAGTGACTAGAAGCCATTCAAACGATAATATTCCCCTTCAAACAAAAACTACTTCAACCAACGATCCACAGATCACAGTTGAGCCAACAACCCATAATCCTACAGGTGGTGACATACAAGAGATTGTTCGTCAATCTCTTATAAAAACACATAGTGCCTTAGCCCATTTGAGAAAACCTAACCATCTGTGGGGACAACCTTTGGACTTCTCCGATATCAGAGAACAATTAGGAGGCACTGAACTCACTGTGAATCCTACAGATCCAAACCTAAATCCTGTTGTAGGAGGATCTGGGATACCTCCTTCACTACCTCTATCATCTCCTTCCTCTTCTGGAGGAGATTCCTCTGATGAAGGCAATTCCCCTTCTCAGCCTTCCACACCGATTACCCCAATGGAAAATCAGAACAACCCTGCTAGGCCTTGGCTTGATCAGGATGCCGTAGTCGTACCTGGAGCTCAACATCCTTTACCTAAACACCTGAAGAAATGGCTTCCCAAGTTTGACCCTGACTCAAAACAGATCGCAGAAGATCACATTAAAAAGTTTATGTTAGCCATAGGACTCCACAATGTTGAGCATGAAGACGTTGTTTGTAGGCTGTTCCCTTATACTTTTGAGGGTAATGCATCCACATGGTACTTTGCCCAACAACTCCATACCATCGTGTCTTGGGAAAAGTTTGAGTCATGCTTTTTGGAAAAGTTCAGAGACGGTAAACCTCCGGAAGTCCTAGTCATGGATTTTTCTAGCTTAAGAATGAACCCAAAAGAAAAAGTTAAAGACTTTAATCAAATATTCTTAACACTTAAAAACTGAATCCCTACGAATTCCATGCCTGCTGAGAGTCTTATAATAGCATACTACACTAAAGCTTTGCATCAAAGTATAGCTATTTGGGTTAAACGATCTAAGAAAGCCACGTTGTTAGAAGCCTTCGAGGAGGCCAGCCATATTGAAAAATATATACTTAGTCTTAAAGACTCTACTAGCAACGAAACAGAGACTAGTTCTTCTTCCAAAAAGAAGATTGAAATCCTCCCCAGACCCACTCAAAGTAAAACACAGCCTAAAAGCTCTGATTTAGAAAACTTAACTAAAGTTGTTCAAAAAATATCAAATCAAGTTATAGATTTGAAAAGGTCAACCGAAGAAGCTTCCTCGAGCAAAGGACCTTACAAACCCCCGTTCCGAAAGCCTTTTCCTACCAACCGACCTAACCCAACCACCGAAGGCCTAAATCTAGAAAGCCTGCAATGCGCCCTTCAAACAATTCTAGAAGCCCAAGATAACTTGATGCCTCCTGAGATCCCCGAGGAGGTAGTTGAACAAGAGACAGTTCAAGAAGAAGAGTCTTCTCTAAACATTTTTGGACACTTCTCGGATAGCATCTTTCAAGCTAACTCTAACTTCGAGACAGTGCATCCCTACAATACCAGGAGTAAGACAACCAACAAACCTTCTTCCGAAAACACTACAACTTCGCCTCCAAAGCAATCTAAATCAGTTGAGACTAAACAGAGTAATGTGAACCCCAACTTAGATTATGATGTAGTTAAAAATATTAAAAAGTTAAGGGCTAACATTTCTATTTATGAGTTATTGAAGTTTCCATTTCTGCTACAAAAAATGCTCCAGAACATCTCAGAAAATGGCAAAAATGGTAATTCAAGTGGTAAAAAGGTTGTGAAGAACAAGTTCCCCAGAAGACTTCCACTAAAAATAATCTTGATCCTCAAGATAAAAGAAGCCTTCCTGTAAGTAATGTAAATAATGTAAATAATGTAGATAAAGTTGCCATAGAAACTGCGAGTAAAAATCCACAAGCTACTACTCTTAATACTCGCAAAAATGTACCTCCCTTTTTGTTAACTTTTGAAATCTTTAATAGAAATGTGCACAATTGTATGGTAGACTCAAGAGCGTCATCTAATGTGATGCCTTGGTCTGTTTGCCAAAATATTAACGCTGAAGTTGAACCCTCGACTTTAAAAATCATACAACTTGATCGGACAAATGTTAAAGTTGTAGGCGAACTAAAGAATGTGCTTATTAGATTATCGTCTAACCCCAAGGTTCATCAAGTTATTGATATAATTGTTGTGGATATTCCAGAAGTGTATGGTCTATTTTTAAGCAGGGATTGGTCGGAACAGCTACATGTTTATTTCGCAACAGATTGGTCCCATCTATGGCTTCCAGACAACAGTAAGACTAACAAGATCAAAGTGAATCGTGAGCGCTACCTTAAGTTCACAGTCATAGATTTGAACGATCCCAACGAACCATTTACACCTTCTGCTGATTCGCCCGAAGTACAAGGGATGGACACCTTCTTCGGCAATTTCATGGCCGAGGATTCACCTATCACCAATCAAGAACAACAGTTCGAGATTGTAGCATATGTGCAGCCAACAACTTCTACACAATGGTCTCATGTACCCGATGCAAATCAAATTTGGTCTCTTTATTTCGACGGGTCAAAATCCAAAGAAGGAGCTGGAGCAGGCTGCATCATTATCGATCCAGCAGGTAACAAAACATTGATAGCATGTAGGTTGGAATTTGAATGTACTAACAATATTGTGGAATATGAGGCTTTACTACAAGTTCTCAGAAAAGCTTCTGATATGAACATTCAAAATTTAACCGTCTTTGGTGACTCTAAAATAGTGGTTAGACAGGTAAGAGACTCTATCCACTGTCTGTCTCCGCATATCAAAATCTACCAGTCTGAGGTATGGAATTTAATGAATAAATTTTCCGCTTTCAATATAAATTCTATTCCTAGATTGAATAACTCTGAAGCAGATTTATTAGCTAATGTAGCTTCTAAACTTTTTCCTGCAGAAGGCTTGTCCCCAGATGCATTCTCCGTTGAGATGATGTTTCGGCCATCCGTTCCCGATAACATCACGAACTGGAGAGTATTTGATGATGATCAGCAGATTATTAACTTTCTGCACATGGAAGAAACTTTTCAAGGCGCGGTGATAGACGAACATACACACGATGACAATTTGCATGATTTCACGGTAATACTTGATCCGAGAACTCCTGAATATTCATCAGATATGTTAAACTTGATCCCTAAATCTGTAGTTAGATTAGAGAAGTTTTATGATTTTCAAGATAAATTTAAAAAGACGGTCAACTGTAAAACCAATAGTTCCTCGTTATCTTATGAAAAAGTAAACTTAGGGACTAAGGACAATCCTCAATGCATTAATCTAGGGTTGGAATGTTCTCAACAAGAAAAAGCTGCATTTATTAAATTGTTCAAAGAATTTAAAGATGTCTTTGCATGGACGTATGATGACCTTAAAAATTTCGACCCTAACATCATACAACATGTCATCCCGATGAAGCCCAAACCTTACCCTTTCAACAAAAACTAAGGAAAATGCACCCCAAGCTCGAACCGACCGTTCAAAAAGAATTGAATAAACTCCTAAATGCTAAGATATTTTTTCCTGTTAGACACACTCAGTGGGTTTCTAACCTTGTCCCATTCCAGAAGAAAAATGGGGAAATCCAACTCTGCGTCGATTTCTGAAACCTTAATAGAGCGTCTGATAAAGACAACTATCATGTCTCACCCATGGAAAAGATCCTTCAACAGGTATCTGGTTCCGAGAGGCTATCTTTACTGGATGGTTTCTCGGGATACAACCAAGTCTTGATGTCTCCACCAGACCAACTTAAAACTACCTTCCGTACTCTGTGGGGCACTTATGCTTATCGCAAAATTCCCTTTGGATTGATTAATGCTGGAGCCACCTTTCAGAGAGCAATGGACATTGCTTTCCGAGGCTTAATCAATCAGTCCGTCATAGTTTACTTGGATGATGTGACTGTATTTTCTAAGAATAAAAATGATCATCTAGCTCACTTACGAGCCGTTCTACAGTGATGTCGTAAATACGACATCTCCTTGAATCCAAAAAAATCCATCTTTGCAGTAGAACAGGGTAAACTGTTAGGATTCATTGTGTCTAGTGAAGGGATGATTATCGACCCCGAAAGGACTCAAGTCATCGCGAAACTTCCCCCTCCTACATCCAAAAAGTCTATGCAGTCTTTCTTAGTCCAGATTAACTTTGTGAGAAGATTTGTCCCCAGCTTCTCTGAAATGGTCAGACCCTTGCAGAACCTAATTAAGAAAGACACCCAATATCACTGGGGACCCCTAGAAAGTCAAGCTTTTAATGCAATAAAGAAGGCCATAATAGACGCTCCGTCTCTCATGAGCCCTGATTTTTCTCAAGACTTTACACTCTACACTTTTGCTTCTGATCGTTCCTATGTCGTCGTCCTAACCCAAAAGAATGCCGAAAACAATGAAGTACCCATTGTCTTTATGAGCTTTTCTTTCAAAGGTGTTGAGCTTAATTACCCAGTGGTGGATTGGCAAGCCTACGATGTCTTCAAAGTAGTTAATCACTTCTAGTCCTATCTTTTGAAGTCTAGGACGAAATTCATTGTACCCTACCCATTCGTAAGGAACCTGTTAGTACAGAAGGAACTAGGTGAAAAGAGGGCCAACTGGGTCACCTCTTTGCAGGAGTATGACTTAGAAATCACCCCAGCTCAGATAGTGAGAGGCCAAGGGTTATGCAAGTTAGTTGTTGATTCAGTGGCAGGAAAACAAGAAGAAAGTGATACGTCAAACCTAGGACAACGCGATCAAAGTCTAATCTGTTGCGCACAAAACCCTGTTAGTCCTTGGTACGACGATATAAGATTCTGTATTGAAAATGGGTCAGCCCCCCATCACCTGGGTCCCGCTAAAAGAAGAGAATTGAGATTAAAGTCTGCCTCCTTTATTCTGGTTAATGGTATCCTGTTTCATCAAAGTTTTGACGGCGTACTGATGCGTTGTCTTGAAAAAGACGAAGCATAAAAAGTCTTGCTAGAGTTGCATGCAGGAGAAGCTGGTGGTCATTTTGGTGGTGACACCACTGCCCATAAAGTTTTAAGAGTCGGTTATTACTGGCCCACACTTTTTAGAGACGCCCATGCCTTGTGTCGTAAATGTATCATTTGTCAGAAAGCATCAGGGTGGTTACAAAAACCAACCTTTCCTTTGCAGCCCATTTCAGTAGACTCTCCTTTTCAACAGTGGGGCCTTGATATCAGAAGTCCAATTAACCCCCCATCCTCACAACAACACAATTTTATTGTGACAGCCATAGATTACTTTACCCGATGGTCTAAAGTTGCTACGTTAAGAACTGCCAACACCAGTCAGGTAATTGCCTTTCTAAATTTGAATATTATCACTCGTTTTGGTATCCCTGATTGTTTAGTATTCGATAATGATTCTTACTTTTCCTCTCTTGAGATGAGCGAATTCGCTTTGGAAAAAGGAAATAAGATGAAGTATTCTGCTAGCTATTACCCCCAGGGAAACAGATTGGCAGAATCAACAAACAAGAACTTGATTAAAATCTTCAAGAGAACGGTGGTTGAAAATCACAAAAATTGGCACAATGCACTATTGAACACGTTGTGGGATGATAGGGTAACGCTAAAATATGTTGTAGGTAACTCCCCCTTTTTTCTCGTTTATGACAGAGAAGCAATTCTGCCACCTCACATTCTTCTTCCTTCACTACAGTTGTCGTAGAAAATCCAAGAAGAAAATTGTCCCCCTTTGGAAAACCGAATTAACGCTTTGATGAAGCTAGAAGAGGTAAGAGCCCAAGCTAAACGTAAGTTAGATAAGCATCAACAATTGATTAAAAGCTGGTTCGATTCTAACTCGGCTTCTGATAGAAATTTTGAAGTAGGTGACCTCGTCCTAAAATGGGACAAACCGCATGAGGGAAAGGGAGAACGCACCAAATTTCAAAACTTATGGCTTGGACCGTTTTTAATTGCTGAAAAGTTGGGTCCCAGTTCTTTTCGATTGCAGAATCTTGAGGGTCATCTTGACACCTACCCGGTGAATGGCCAAGCCCTGAAAAGATACTTTGCTTGATAACAACCCTTGTATATTATGTACATATTTTTCTTTTGTTTGCTTTTTCGTTTGCCTTTTGTTTTTGATTTTTCTTTGAATTTATCAGTTTGTGTTTTCTTTCAAATACATACCTGTACACTGAGCTATGTAGACAAGGACAATAGAAAATTCCTTCGCTAAAATAACTGCTAAGAAAATTTGTATAAGCATCAATGGTATAATGTTGAAGTTTATATCTATGTTGGAAAAGTATTTTGTTTGAAAGAAGTTGACTGGTTTCGATCTCTGAGTAAATCTTGTCATGATCATCTATTATCTTTTTACGCTGTCCCTATTCCTTAAGGTAATGACGCAGAAGATGTCTCCCTGTCTTAGGAAGTTGTTTTTGTAAATAAAACATCTCTAGATCTAAATAAAGGACGGTTCTAAAAAATTATGATAAGGTCTGAAAAAAATATGTTAAAACATCATGATTTTCAGTGTCACCCCGCTTAACTATATATCTATGAAAAAACAAAACAAGATAAATTATTAAGAAGAGCTATGGGAAGTGATTGTAAACCCACCGGGATACTGAACAGGTCTGCTGGCAGCGGGTAAATGCATGCATGACGCCAAGACAACTTCGTTGGGGTACTGAACAGGCCTGCTGGTAGCGAAGCAATGTCAGGTATATGAAAATTGGCAAATAAGAAACCTCTTTAATGTCCTTTATTCTGATCTAGAACTTCTTGGCAGTATACAAATGTCAGAGTGGGTTAAATGGCAACCCTGTCGAGGCTATGGACGCTTTCTAGCAGCAGTGGCTATGCCAACAGTATTGGAGATTTTATCTTTAATGTCGTGACTTGCTAGTCTTAAGGCTGTTATCAGTTTTCATCTTTTGAAACACTGCTGAAATAATTGGTCAATGATGATGTTATACGATTTTCTGGTTGTCATTTTTGAGTTGGAATTATCTTTGTTGTCCTAATCTGAATTTGTTCCTTTTGGCAGAGATAACTGCTTCTACCAGTGTGTCGCCATTGTTGTTAGCCAATTCACATTTTTCCATTGTCTTATAAGCTACCTACACGAATTTTTTTGCAAACATCAATTTTCTCGTCGCAATTTTCAAATAAATGACATTTTTCTTTTTGCGACATTTGCACGTTTACCTTCGTTTTTGTTTTCATGACTGTAAGTGTGAAAACCTGGTCTTTTGAAGTCACATTACAATCATTATTGAACTGTCGTTATCTTCCTTGTCGATATGCTTATTGAGATTATATTTTACTTGTCATTATACAGTTGGCGAGACCTTTTGATCTGTATTCTTGCTTCGATTGATTATGTATTTTTGTTTCATTGAGTTTGTGATACATTTAGCATTTG
>ML806847.1:217036-231122 GCA_009831015.1 Picea engelmannii
GATGAATTAGCTATACTATTGACGAACATTTTTCGTCGATAGTATAGGTAATTCATCACAAGATTATTTACATTTGTCTCTCTTGTGATGATATCAAATTATGCTTGGATTCATTTCATATTTGGTTTATCAACTTGAAATTAAAATTTGATACTTTGCAAGCTAGTTGTACCTTGATTTAAATATAAATATGAAATTATGAATCATTAACATATCTACTAGAACATATGAAAAATATGGTTTACATGATGATCATATGATGATGGAAGAAAGTGGGTTTGTGAGTCAAATATGATTCCAAAAACCCTCCCATATCGTTAAGGCATACAAATAGTCTATCCATGTCAATTTCAATGCATACAAAAACAGTTTCAAAAAATTTCAAAGTTGGCCCCATTCACATGTCATTATTGCCCGTGTCTAGTATTTTTATGGTGTTGATTAAGAAATCAATGAAAAAGAGGGATTTTTCATCACAACTATGACATGGATACATTATATATACAATATTAATGTAGAACCTGAAAGAAAAATGAACACTATTGAAAACTTAAAACTTGTGTCAACCAATTTGTGTACTTTGAAAGAAAATTAGGGTTTATGGTTTACATGATGAATTGATGATGGAATAAAGTGGGTGTGTGAGTCAAATTTTAGTTCAGAAACCATAAAATTAGAAAATTAGTGAAAATTCTATCCATGTCAAATTTCAGTGCATACATAAATGGTTTGAAAAATTTTCAACGTTGGTCCCAATCACAAGTCACTATTGCCCGTGTCTAGTCCTAGTACAAATTTCATTCCTTGTTCCTTGTTCCTTGTAAAATTAGTTCGACAGTACACACGTCCCTGCATCTAGTACCACAAAGGAGTATTTTTACGGTGTTGATTAAGAAATCAATGAAACAGAGGTATTTTTCATCACAACTGCGACACAGATACATTGTATATATTGCATTAATGTAGAACCTGAAATAAAAATGAAGAAAGACTGATGAAAACTTTAAACTTGCGTCAACAAATTTTTGTACTTTGAAAGAAAATTAGGGTTTATGGTTTACATGATGAATTAATGATGGAAGAGAGTGGGTGTGTGAGTCAAATTTGAGTCCATAAACCCTCCCATATCATTAAGGTATGTGAATAGTATATCCATGTCAAATTTAAGTGCATATAGAAATAGTTTGAAAAACTTTCAACGTTAGCCCCATTCACAGGTCATTGTTGCTCGTGTCTAGTCCTAGTACAATTTTTGTTCCTTGTTCCTTGTAAAATTCATTCGACAGTACACACATCCCCGCATCTAGTACTGCAAGGGAATATTTTTGTGGTGTTGATTAAGAAATCAATGAAAAAGAGGGATTTTTCATCACAACTATGACACAAATACATTGTATATACATTAGTGTAGAACTTGAAAGAAAAATGAAGAAAGATGAATGAAAACTTAAAACTTGCGTTAGCCAATTTGTGTACTTTGAAAGAAAATTAGGGTGTATGGTTTACATGATGAATTGATGATGGAATAAAGTGGGAGTGGGAGTCAAATGTGAGTCTAGAAACCCTCCCATATCATTAAGGCATGTGAATAGTCTATCCATGTCAAATTTTAGTGCATACAGAAACAGTTTGAAAAAATTTCAATGTTGGCCCCATTCATAGGTCACTGTTGCCCATGTTTAGTCCTAGTACAATTTCCATTCCTTGTTCCTTGTAAAATTAGTTCGACAGTACACATGATCCCGCATCTAGTACTGAAAGGGAGTATTTTATGGTGTTGATTAAGCAATCAATGAAAAAGAGGGAATTTTCATCACAACTATGACATAGATACATTGTATATACTACATTAATGTAGAACCTGAAAGAAAAATGAAGAAAGACTGATGAAAACTTAAAACTTGCGTCAACCATTTTGTGTACTTTGAAAGAAAATTAGGGTTTATGGTTTACATGATGAGTTTATGATTGAATAAAGTGGGTGTGTGAGCCAAATTTGAGTCCAGAAACCCTCCCATGTCATTAAGGCATGCAAATAGTCTATCCATGTCAAATTTTAGTGCATACATAAATAGTTCGAAAAAATTTCAGTGTTGGCCCCATTCACAAGTCATTGTTGCCCATGTCTACTCCTAGTATAATTTCCGTTCCTTTTTCCTTATAAAATCCATTCGACATTACACACGTCCTTGCATATACTACTGCAAGGGAGTATTTTTATGGTGTTAATGAAGGAATCAACGAAAAAGAGAGATTTTTCATCACAAATATGATGCAGATACATTGTCTATACAATATTAATGTAGAACTTGAAATAAAAATGAAGAAAGACTGATGAAAACTTAAAACTTGCGTCAACCCATTTGTGTACTTTGAAAGAAAATTAGGGTTTATGGTTTACATGATGAATTGATGATGGAATAAAGTGGGTGTGTGAGTCAAATTTGAGTTGTGAAACCCTCCCATATCATTAAGGAAAGCAAATAGTCTATCCATGTCAAATTTTAGTGCATATAGAAAAAGTTTGAAAAAATTTCAACGTTGGCCCCATCCATAGGTCATTGTTGCCTATGTCTAGTCCTAGTACAATTTCCGTTCCTTGTTCCTTGTAAAATTAGTTCGACAGTACACACGTTCCCGCATCTAGTACTGCAAGGAAGTATTTTTATGGTGTAGATTAAGTAATCATTGAAAAAGAGGGATTTTCATCACAACTACGACACAGATACATTGTATATGTTGCATTAATGTAGAACCTGAAAGAAAAATGAAGAAAGACTGATGAAAACTTAAAACTTGCATCAACCAATTTGTATACTTTGAAAGAAAATTAGGGTTTATGGTTTACATGATGAATTGATGATGGAAGAAAGTGGGTGTGTGCGTCAAATTTGAGTCCAAAAACCCTCCCATATCGTTAAGGCATGCGAATATTCTATCTGTGTCAAATTTCAATGCATACAGAAACAATTTGAAAATATTTCAACCTTGGCCCCATTCACAGGTCACTATTGCTCGTGTCTAGTCCTAGTACAATTTTTGTTCCTTGTTATTTGTAAAATTTGTTTGACAGTTCACACATTCCCACATCTAGTACCGCAAGGGAGTATTTTTATGGTGTTGATTAAGAAATCAATGAAAAAGAGGGATTTTTCATCACAACTATGAAACAGATACATTGTATATATTGCATTAATGTAGACCCTGAAACAAAAATGAAGAAAGACTCATGAAAACTTAAAAATTATGTCAACCAATTTCTGTACTTTTAAAGAAAATTAGTGTTTATGGTTTACATGATGAATTGATGATGGGATAAAGTGGGTGTGTGGGTCAAATTTGAGTCCATAAACCCTCCCATATCGTTAAGGCATGCAAATAGTCTATCCATGTCAGATTTCAGTGCATACAGAAATAGTTTGAAAAAATTTCAACGTTGCCCCATTCACATGTCATTGTTGCCCGTGTCTAGTCCTAGTACCATTTCCGTTCCTTGTTCCTTGTAAAATTCGTTTGACATTACATACATCCCTACATCTAGTACTGAAAGGGAGTATTTGTATGGTGTTGATTAAGAAATCAACGAAAAAGAGGGATTTTTCATCACAACTATGACACAAATACATTGTATATACTACATTAATGTAGAACCTGAAGGAAAAATGAAGAAAGACTGATGAAAACTGAAAACTTGCATCAACCAATTTGTGTACTTTGAAAGAAAATTAGGGTTTATGGTTTACATGATGAATTGGTGATGGACGAAAGTGGGTGTGTGAGTCAAATTTGAGTCTAGAAACCCTCCCATATCGTTAAGGCATGTGAATAGTCTATTCATGTCAAATTTCAGTGCATACATAAATAGTTTGAAAAAATTTCAACTTTGGCCCTATTCACAAGTCATTGTTGCCCGTGTTTAGTCCTAGTACAATTTCATTTCCTTGTTCCTTCTCAAATTCATTTGACATTACACAAGTCCCTGCATCTAGTACTACAAGGGAGTATTTTCATGGTGTTGATTAAGAAATCAATGAAAAAGAGGGATTTTTCATCACAACTATGACACAAATACATTGTATATACAATATTAATGAAGAACCTGAAAGAAAAATGAAGAAATACTAATGAAAACTTAAGACTTGAGTCAACCAATTTGTGTACTTTTAAAGAAAATTAGGGTTTATGGTTTACATGATGAATCGATGATGGAATAAAGTGGGCGTGTGAGTTAAATTTGAGTCCAGAAAACCTCCCATATCGTTAAGGAAATCGAACAGTCTATCCATGTCAAATTTCAGTGCATACATAAACAATTTGAAAAAAATTCAATGTTGGCCCCATTCATAGGACATTGTTGCTCGTGTCTAGTCCTAGTACAATTTCTATTCCTTGTTCCTTGTTCCTTGTAAAATTAGTTCGACAGTACACACGTCCTTGCATCTAGTACTGCAAGGGAGTATTTTTATGGTGTTTATTAAGAAATCAATGAAAAAGAGGGATTTTTCATCAAAACTATGACATAGATACTTTGTATATACTACATTAATGTAGAACCTGAAATAAAAATGAAAGATTGATGAAAACGTAAAACTTGCATCAACCGATTTGTGTACTTTGAAAGAAAATTAGGGTTTATGGTTTACATGATGAATTGATTATGGAAGAAAGTGGGTGTGTGAGTCAAATTTGAGTCCAAAACACCTCCCATATCATTAAGGCATGCGAATAGTCTATCCATGTCAAATTTCAATGCATACAGAAATAGTTTGAAAAAWTTTCAGCCTTGGCCCCATTCACRGGTCACTMTTTCCAGTGTCTAGTCCTAGTACAATTTTCGTTCCTTGTTCCTTGTAAAATTAGTTCAATAGTACACACGTCCCYGCATCTAGTACTGCAAGGAAGTATTTTTATGGTGTTGATTAAGAAATCAATGAAAAAGAAGGATTTTTCATCACAACTACGACACAGATACATTGTAAATATTGCATTAATGTAGAACCTGAAAGCAAAATGAAGAAAGATTGATGAAAACTTAAAACTTGTGTCAACCAATTTGTGTACTTTGAAATAAAAGTAGGGTTTATGGTTTAAATGATGAATTTATGATGGAATAAAGTGGGTGTGTGAGTCAAATTTGAGTCCATCAACCCTCCCATATCGTTAATCCATGTGAATAGTCTATCCATGTCAAATTTTAGTGCATACAGAAACAGTTTGAAAAAATTTCAACATTGGTCCCATTCACAGGTCATTGTTGCCAGTGTCTACTCCTAGTACAATTTCTGTTCCTTATTCCTTGTAAAATGCATTCGACATTACACATATCCCCACGTCTAGTACTGCAAGGGAGTGTTGTTATGGTGTTGATTAAGAAATCAACGAAAAAGAAGGGTTTTTCATCACAACTATGACACAGATACATTGTATATACAATATTAATGTAGAACCTAAAAGTAAAATGAAGAAATACTTATGAAAACTTGAAACTTGCGTTAACCAATTTGTGTACTTTGAAAAAAAATTAGGGTTTATGGTTTACATGATGAATTGATGATGGAAGAAAGTTGAGTCAAATTTGAGGCCAAAAACCCTGCCATATCGTTAAGGCATGCAAATAGTCTATCCATGTCAAATTTCAGTGCATACAAAAATAGTTTGAAAAAATTTCAACGTTGGCCCCATTCACAGGTCACTATTGCTCGTGTCTAGTCCTAGTACAATTTATGTTCCTTGTTCCTTGTAAAATTCTTTCGCCATTACACACGTCCACACATCTAGTACTGCAAGGGAGTATTTTTATGGTGTTGATTAAGAAATCAATGAAAAAAGAGGGATTTTTCATCACAACTATGACACATATACATTGTATATACGTTAATGTAGAACCTGAAATAAAAATGAAGAAAGACTAATGAAAACTTAAAAATTGTGTCAACCAATTTGTGTACATAGAAAGAAAATTAGGGTTTATGGTTTACATGATGAATTGATGATGGAATAAAGTGGGTGTGTGAGTCAAAGTTTAGTCTAGAAACCCTCCCATATCGTCAAGGCATGCAAATAGTCTATCCATGTCAAATTTTAGTGCATACAGAAATAGTTTGAAAAAATTTCAACGTTGGCCCCATTCACAGGTCATTGTTTCCCGTGTCTAGTCCTAGTACAATTTCCGTTCCTTGTTTCTTGTAACATTCATTCGAAAGTACACACGTCCCCACATCTAGTACTGAAAGTGAGTAGTTTTATGGTGTTGATTAAGAAATCAATGAAAAAGATGGATTTTTCATCACAACTATGACACAGATACATTGTATATACAATATTAATGTAGAACCTGAAATAAAAATGAAGAAATATTGATGAAAACTTAAAAATTTCGTCAACCAATTAATGTACTTTTAAATAAAAATAGAGTTTATGGTTTACATGATGAATTGATGATGGAATACAGTGTGTGTGTGGGTCAAATTTGAGTCCAGAAACCCTCCCATATCGTTAATGCATGTGAATATTCTAGCAATGTCAAATTTCAATGCATACAGAAACAGTTTGAAAACTTTTCAACGTTGGCCCCATTCACAGGTCATTGTTTCCCATGTCTAGTCCTAATACAATTTCCGTTCGATTTGACAGTACACACGTCCCCGCATATAGTACTGCAAGGGAATATTTTTATGGTGTTGATTAAGAAATCAACGAAAAAAAAGGATTTTTCATGACAACTCCGACACACATACATTGTTTATACATTAATGTAGAACTTGAAAGAAAAATGAAGAAAAGCGAGGAATTGTATCCCATGTTTACATTTGAAGATACTTGCGACGAATTAGCTATAATTGGAACCACATCATCCATTTCCTTTGTTTATCCCATGTAAAGATTCTTGCGACAAATTAGCTATACTATCAACGAACTTTTTTCGTTGATAGTATAGCTAATTCGTCACAAGATTATTTGCGTTCGTCGCTCTAGCGACGATATCCTTTCCTTGTCTCTTTCCGATGAAATCCCGTCTTTGTCTCTCTTGCCAATGAAAATGTTTTCATAAGTGATGGGTACTAAATTATCCTTGACTATTATCCTTTATTTTATCCTCTAGTACCTATTCTTGAAGGTTAAAAATATCAACATCAACTTAGAAGAGATTCCAATATCAATATATTGATCTACTTTTATAGAGACTACTCTCTCTATGTTTTAAAAGATAACTACATGAAACTACACTTAAATGAAAATTCCAACACTTGATGGTTTTAATTAGGATTCATTCATATTTGGTTTATCAACTTGAAATTAAAATTTGATACTTTGCAAGCTAGTTGTACCTTGATTCAAATACAAATATGAAATTAGGAATCATTAACATATCTACTAGAACATATGCAAAATAGGGTTTATGGTTTACATGATGAATTGATGATGGAATAAAGTGGGTGTGTGAGTTAAATTTGAGTCCAGAAACCCTCCCATATCGTTAAGGCATGTGAATAGTCTATCCATGTCAAATTCCAGTGTATACAGAAACAATTTGAAAACATTTCAACGTTGGCCCCATTCATAGGTCATTGTTGCCCATGTCTAGTCCTAGAACAATTTATGTTCCTTGTTCCTTGTAAAATTCGTTCGACAGTACACACGTCCCCACATCTAGTATTGCAATGGAGCATTTTTATGGTGTTTATTAAGCAATCAATGAAAAAGAGGGAATTTTCATCACAACTATGAAACACATACATTGTATATAAATTAATGGACGTAGACCCCCTACCTCTGCCTTGGCAGGGTTTGCTGACCTCTCAGTATAAGGATCCTTCTTCAATCTCCCTGAGTCAAAAATGACTCATCGATCCCTACTGGAACATTCAAAGCTTCATATAACCATAGGTCCTTATGAACTCGGCCTGCGAGAACTAGCACTAGGCACGAGCCCTTCTCCCATGCGAGCACGACATTACGACCGCAGGTCACACAAAAAGTATTTCGCGAATCGCAATTTTGGAAGTGTTGGCGTGATAATAACCCAACACTCTATATCCATGAAACCCTAAAAACCTATGTGGGGCCTCTCCTCGGGACTAGATATGATGGTCCTATGATCTTCTTGATCGACGACCACGATCCTATTGTGATATCACGTTTAGCGATATCGAGACGATTGGGTGATACGTGCCCAACACTCCAATCTCCCAACTCTCGAAATACAAAATTTGTCTAAGGGCCTAACAAGCACTAACTCTCACTCTCATGCACCAAATGTGACCATTCGCTAGGAACCGGGTCCCATCTCCCTCTATTTCGGGATTTCGTGATTCAAAGAATCAGTGAAATCAGTTCTGCCTTTGCTTCCAAATCTCTGAATCCCAAAGATCCAATGACTCAGGATCTACAGTTCATATCCTCCCATGATCTGACGGTCCTGAATATGCCGAAGTTTCACGTATCGTGACTTTCGGGTGGTTGTTTATTCCACCTCTCGACTCCCAAAATGTCAATATTTGGAATCAAGTTTGATGCCTCCTGTTGATCCAGATATAATGGTGATTGTTCCTTCCCTGCTGCATCCAACAACAGTTGTGCTCACTCTTGATCCTACGCTTCTTCTCTTACTTATAAGAATTCCAAATCTATGAAGGTCTTAGCCTTCGATTTCCTTATGACGAGCCGACAGTTGGGCCTCGCAAACATTTATGAAAAGTGTTTTCCCTCCTGATCTTTATTCACTCTAAATCATCGAAAGGGTTTTCTGACCTCTGCTGCTCCTTGAAGAGTTCTCGCACGAAATCGTGTTTTCCTTCTTGAGATTTTCTAAGGCTTGGGCTTCGAAGAGTCTCGGCCTTCTATTCCTTTATTTGGGACACTGTGCACAAAAGGCACTATCCTTCCTGAGCTTTGCCTGCTCGAATATATAAAGCACTCAACCCTTTTCCTTCCCTTCAAAGAGGAATTGGGTGCCCTCCTGGTAGCCTCGCACTCAAGAACTCCTTGTTGATCTATCCCACAGAGTGTTTAGTAACTCTGTATGTGTCACTCCTCGACACTTCTCTCATCTTTGAACTCGAAATAGAGTCCTTTTGTGCACTTATTTCACCTGCTAGATGCCCTTCTGGCAGAGCTCTACAGAACCTTCAGTAGTTTTGTTCTTCACTCTGTGCTCTCCTCTAAACAGTGCTACCTCCAAGGTGTTCAACAAACCTGAGGTTCTTCTTTGAGCTAATGATTCCTCTAGTGCACCCTCCTGGCACGTCTTTTCCTGAATTCCGTAGAACCCATATGTGCACACTTGCATTGGATTACAGAGTCCTCAATGCTCTGTCATGCAACCCCTTGCATGAAGCCACAAAAAACCTAGACTGAAATCAAAGAAAACTCACAGAAAGGAAATTTTGTGTATCCCTGCAGATGGAACTTAACATACATCTACAACATAAAATTAACACACATAGACAACAATTAAATGCATAAACACACAAAAACTCACGTGAATTAAAAACTTATCTTTGTATTAATCTCATAATGCCTATTACAATGTGTACAAAGATCGAACTACAACTGAGTCTCGACTCTCTCTCTCCTTATTCCTATTCTAGCTCTCTCTCTTAGAACTAGCTCATATAGATACAAATATATCTTTTTTTTTTTACAAAAGGAGGATCCTCGAGATCTTTTCTCCATCTCACCAAGTCTCATAAATTACATTGAATTACATTCAATGGCTGTCTAGTTTGGATTGGATCTAGATCTTCATCCTTACAAACATTTAAATCAAAATTCAAATTTTGAAAATGAGGGCTGACAACTCTCTCTCCTCCATTGAATGTGCACTTGATGTGTTTGCTGGCTGGTGCGTTTCTGGGTGAAGTGATGTTCCTATATCATACTCCACAGCTACAAAAAATTCATGAGATCTTGCTCATGAGCTTCCCAATTCTACTATTGAAATCCACCTGGATCCCAAACTATTCTTTGGAGCTTTCCATCTGCTCCACTGCTTTGTTTATGTTGTTGTTTTTGCTTCCCTGCTGCTATGGAATACTTCCTTCTGTTCAGCTTCTTCTTGCTGACAAATTATTGCGCTGACCTCAACATCAACCTTTTGATTTCTTCTATCTCCATGTCCAACTATTCTGATGGCTAGCTCTCTGGAAGTCTTCTGTCCTGCACTTCCTTCTTTGTAATATGTGGATTAATTTGATCCCCCCTTACTCTTTTCATCTCCCCTTGTGGCACTAAGTCACTACTCTAATGCAGACTCCAATTCTGCAGTCTCTTCTTGACTGACCTGTTGCTCAGCCACTTCCTCTGATAGACTAGCTTCAGCCACTTCACCCGCTGGTTCAACTCCATCTTTCTCTAGCTGCTCCCTAGTCTGGAATTTTGCTTCCTCTTCTGCTGCATGCTTCAGTGCTGCAGTCGTCTCTTGTTCAGCTTCCTGGCTAAAATTTCTAAGAAATTATGTGGAATGATTGTCTCCTACAATCTTCATGACTGTCTACTCATGGTAGTCATCTACATGTTCTGGATGGTTCAACCAATCCTCCATCATATCTAACTCCTTCTCCCATGGAGTGAGCAACTCAGTTGGGTGATCCTCTTCTATTGGGGAAGAACTTGATGTCTGCTCAATTTCTTCTTCCTCCAAGACAGTCACTGATGGCTATCATTCTTCTGATGTTACATCTTCAACATAAGATTTGGCCTCGACTGGGTTTCTTAGTAGGAATATATGAATTCCCCCAATGATAAGAAGGAAATTATGATCCTTCTCCATAAAATCTCCTTTCTGATTTGAAATCACCTCTGAGTTCATGATACTGTCTGACAGGCTCATCTCACTTCCCTTTCCCACCTGGTAGTATTTGAGATTAACCAATGATCCCATATCATTACCCTCTTGGCAACCTAAAATTTCTTCACTGCCCACCTGGCAGTCTTTGATATCAACCATTGACCTTCTCCTCATCATTGAGGCTCTTTCCAATATCTGGCTCACAGATGTGAACCACTTCCTCTCCACTTCAGAGGCTTTCAACATACCTCAACCATCTCTTTAACAGATGTCGCTATCCTCTGGCCAACAATTTCTGAACGGGCCATTTTACCTTCTTCTTTATGGGACATTCATACACCCAATGTGCCTTTGCATCCTGTTGCATCTTAAATGCAAGTTATTCCATTTGTTCCCTTATCTCGCTGAGTTCTTGGTCCATCTCAGCCTTTCTTTTTCTAATGGTGGTCCTTGCCTTGACCACTCCTTTTTCCTTCAATAGCCATCTTCATCTTCCTCTGGTTTCATCTCACCTGGATGTCAAATGTTTGTTTCCTACATGCAAACAAATCTCTACACACAGATCATCAACACTTTGCTTCAGCTCCTGATACCACATGATGGTATCAAACTATCTCCTCTTTGATGTCTTCATCCTCGCCTACATAAATCAACTATGTGCAAGCTATGATACCACTTGATGGTGTGTACCAGAGTATTTTTTTTTCTCTTCCTACACTCTGCTACAGAAATGAAATAGTTATGTGCTATGATACCACATGACATAGACCCCCTACCTCTGCCTTGGCAGGGTCCACTGACCTCCCGGTCTAAGGATCCTTCTTCAATCTCCTTGAGCCAAAAATGGCTCCTCGGTCTCTACTAGAACCTTCAACTCTACATATAATCACATGTCCTTATGAACTCAGCTTGCCTGAACCAACACCAGGTGTGATCCCTTCTCCCACCCGACCATGGCGCTATGACCATGGGTCACACAAAAAGTATTTCGCGAATCACAATTTCAGTAGTGTTGGCGTGATACTAACCCAACACTCTATATCCATGAAACCCCGAAACCCGATGTGGTGCCTCTCCCCAGGACCAGATCTGATGGTCCTGTGATCTTATTAATCAACGACCATGATCCTGTCACGATATCTCATTTCGCGATATCAAGACTATTGGGTGATGCGAACCCAACGCTCCAATCTCCTGACTCCTGAAATCCAAAATTTGGCTAAGGGCATAGCAAGTGCTAGCCCTCGCTCTCATGTGAAAAATGTGACCATTCTCTAGGAACCGAGTCCCATCTCCCTCTATTTCAAGATTTCATGATTCAGAGAATCCGAGAAATCATTTCTGCCTTCTCTTCCAAATCCCCGACTCTCGAAGATTCAATGACTCGGGATCTTCGATTCAGATCCTCCCATGATTTGATGGTCCCCAATATGTTGGAGTTCCGTGTATCGCGACTTCCGGGTGGTTTTTTCTTCCACCTCTCAACTCCCAAAATGTCGAGATCTGGAATTAGGTTCGACGCCTCCCGTTGATCCATATCTAATAGTTATTGTTCCTCTCTTGCTGCATCCAATGATAGTTGTGATCACTCTCGAGCCTACACTTATCCTTCGACTTAGAAGAATTCCAAAGATCTAAAGGTCTCGGCCTTCGATTTCCTTGTGGCAAGCCAAAGGTTGGGCCTCACCAACACTTATGAAAAGTGTTGTCCCTCCTAATCTTTGTTCACTCTGAATCCTCAAAATGGTTTCATGACCTCTGCTTCTCCTTGCAGAGTTCTCGCACAGAATCATGTTGTCCTTCCTGAGCTTTTATAAGTCTTGGGATTCAAAGAGTCTCGGCCTGCTATTCCTTTATTTGGGACACTGTGCACAAAATTCATTGTCCTTCCTGAGATTTTCCTACTCGAATATCTAAATGGCTCAACCCTTTTCCTTCCCTTCAAATTGGAATCGGGTGCCCTCCAAGCAGCCTCATGCTCAAGCACTCCTTGTATATCTATCCCACAGAGTGTTCAGTAACTCTGTATGTATCACTCCTTGACACTTCTCTCATCTTTGAACTCAAAATAGAGTTCTTATGTGCACTCGTAGAACCTACTCGATGCCCTCCTGGCAGAGCTCTACAAAACCTTCAATAGTTATGTTCTTCACTTTGTTCCCTCCTCTGCAAAGTCCTACCTCCAAGGTGTTCAACAACCCTGAGGTTCTTCTTTGAGATAATGATTCCTCTGGTGTGCCCTCCTGGCACATCTTTGCCTAAATTCCGTAGAACTCATATGTTCACACTTGCACTAGATTACATAGTCCTCAACACTTTGTCACGCAACCCCTTGCATGAAGCCGCAAAGAACCCGGACTGAATTCAAAGAAAACTCACATACAAGAAATTTTTTCTATCCCTACAGATGGAACGTAAAATACATCTACAACATAAAATGAACACACATAGGCAACATTTAAATGCATAAACACACAAAAACTCATGTGCAGGAAAAACTTCTCATTGTATTAATCTCAGATTGCCTGTTACAACATGTACAAATCTCATACTGCAACTGAGTCTCGTATCTCTCTCTCCTTCTTCCTATTCTATCTCTCTCTCTTAGAACTAACTCATATCGATACATAGATCTCTTCTTTTTTTTACAAAATGGGGCTCCTTGAGCTCTTCCCTCCATCTCACCAACTCTCATAAATTACATTGAATTACATTCAATGGCTGTATAGTTCGGATCGGATCTAGATATTCAACCTTACAAACATTTAAATCAAAATTCAAATTTTTAAAATGAGGGCTGACATATCTCTCTTCTCCATTGAATGCACGCTTGATGTGTTGGTTGGTTGGAGCATTGCTAGGTGAAGCGATGCTCCTGCATCATTAATGTAGAACCTGAAATAAAAATGAAGAAAGACTAATGCAAACTTAAAACTTGCATCAACCAATTTGTGTACTTTGAAAGATAAATAGGGTTTCAATGAAAATTCTATAGAAATGACAAACATGTTCATCAAAACTTCATTGATGAAATACTATGACAACAATATTGATGACATCTACGGTCATGATGGTATAAAAAAGAAAGAGCTTCTCTTGGTTTTAAGAATAATTTATCCTCTACTGAACAAGGCCAACAACATGAAGTTGGAATCTCATATGGCCCCTCCCCTCCCCCTCACATCACTCTCAATTGATCCCCAATACCCAATCTATAAAATAGAAAATAATCGAAAGCAACGTCCTATTAAGATTCATGCATAGAAACTACAAAAACAAAAATTAATGAAGGTACAT
>ML806847.1:256099-268037 GCA_009831015.1 Picea engelmannii
TGTATCCATTGGTCTCTCTAGGGACAATCCTCAAATATCCATTGCCATTCCTCATGCATACATCAAAATCCAACTATTCATAGAAATAAGACATACCTTTTGAACCAATGGATGGATTTGATGTATCTGATCACTTTAGACCTTCCTCAGAGCTTGATCTTATAATATAGAACCTCTTCATCTCCATATTCTCACGTTTCCATGGCTTTATCAACATGTACTCACCCTATACACAGCCAACCTGCGTATGTACGCACCCTATACACAGACAACCCGCGTATTTTATGCACCCTATACACAGACAGCTCGCGTATGCCTCAGAAAAAAGGGTTTTTTGTATTTGCTACAATTCTGAGAATTTCACCATCATCCCTTCTTGCTACCTCAGACGTTCGCCACTTCAGATGTATCAACACGTATTTACAATAATGTTTACACAAGAAAATAGATATACAATATATACAAGTGTATCCTTAATGAGTGCGCCTTGCCTCTTATTTATATCTTCATGTAGCCTTACACTTTACTTATATTAGGGATTCTCCATTTGAAATAATTTATTTTGCAAGACACTTTGACTCTTGGGGGCTTCTATAAGACTCATGAGGGTTATCCAACTTCATATGGTCGTAACTCTCTAACCATGGGGAGTTAAGTGATGTTCCACATACCACCAGAAATGGCATGACAAGAACTATGCATCTAGGATAGTTTCACTAACAAATTCATTGTCCTTCACCTCATTATTCCACAATTGAGCATGGGTTCACTAACCATACTTCTAGGATAACTGAATCTGTAAAGTGTCTTCCCGTGAGGGCTTTCACCATAAGGGGACCACTTTGGAGTACATCCATATGTACTTCTTATAAACCATGACAATACAATAATGAGTCATCTTTACATCAAACAAACTTAGGTCCATTACCCAAACCTTTATTCTACCGGGATTTCTTCAAGGGTTGACATCAATGACAACCAACCTTAATCAACAATATCCCCCTTTGGCATTGATGGAACCACTCTGATGAAATACTGAAATCATATCACTCATGCTCCCCTTAGAACCATGCCTCTATCCTCTACATTTGATAAATATACTCCCCCTGGAACCAGGCCTCTGTCCTCTGCATCTGATAAATATCTCCCCCTTTTTCATCAATGAAAAAGGTATCTTTCCATCTGGGGCTGATCCCTCTGATTGAACTATCCTCATATGGTGCTTCCTTGTGTACATATATGACATATAATATAAGAATTCAAAAAGCATTCATTTTGGAGTAGAAATAACTCCAAGTCCCTGGCGAAGATATTCAAAGGCTTCCCATGGAAGTGGTTTAGTAAAGATGTCTGCTACTTGTTATTTTGTGCCTACATACTCAACTTTGATGTTCTTTTCTGCAACCTGATCTCATAGAAAGTGATACTTGACTGGAATGTGCTTCATCTTGGAGTGAATTACTAGGTTCTTAGAGATACTGATGGCACTTGTTTTATGACAATAGATTGGAATGGGCTCATCATACTCAACATGTATATCTGCCAAAGTTTGTTTCATCCAAAGAACCTGTTGACAACATGATGTTTCTGCGATATACGCTGCCTTGGCTGTAAATAAATATATTGATGATTGTTTCTTGCTTATCCATGATACTAAACACTCACCCAAGTATAATTTTTCTCCACTAGTGCTTCATTGGTCGTCAATACAAACTACCTAGTCTGCATTTGTGTAGGCAATAAGTGATATATCCTTTCCTTTTAGATACCATAATCCAAACCCTTATGTTCCTTTGGGATATATGAAAATCCTCTTCACTGCTAATGCATTTGATTCCTTTGGTACTGCTTGAAATTGTGCCACCTGTCCAACTGCTTGCATTACATCTGGTCTGGTTGTTTTCACATATAGTAGGTTGCCAATCATTGAACTATATTTCCTCTGATATGTAGACTTCGAATCATCATCTTTGCTCAACTTACAACGAGTTTGCATGGGAGTGATAATTGGTTTGCAATCTTCCATTCCGAACCTCTTTAGCATTTCTTTGATATACTTGGTTTGAGAAATAAAAATTCCTTGGTTGCTTTGATGTCTCTGAAGTACCATAAAGATGGATAGTTCTCCAAGTAACGACATTTCAAATTCATTCTTCATATATTTTACAAATTTTTGTCTTAACCTGTCATCATCACTACCAAAATAATATCATCAACATAAACTTCAATTAATAAAATATTACCTTGACTTACCTTGATGTAGAGGTTGTTGTCTCTACTTCCTTTTTTGAATCCTGCCTACTGCAGATACTTATCCAGTCTAGAGTACCTTGCTCTAGGAGCCTTCTTTAGACCATACAAAGCCTTCTTTAATTTACACACATAATCTGTGTTCTCTGACAACTGAAATCCTTCTGGTTGTTCAATGTAGAATTCTTCTTCAAGATCCCCATTCAGAAAAGATGACTTTACGTCCATATGATACACTTTAATATTTTTGGATCATGCATAAGCTAAAAGAAAACGTATTGCTTCCATTCTGGAAACTAGGGAAAATGTCTCTTCAAAGTCGATTCCTTCAACCTGTGCATATCCTTTACATATCAATCTAGCTTTGTTCCTTGTAACATATCCATATTCATTCAATTTATTCCTGAAGACCCCCTTTGCGTTGATCACATTCTTATTCTTTGGTCTTGGAACCAGTTCCCAAGTGTCATTTTTCTCTATTTGATCCAATTCTTCATCCATGGCCTTTTTACAAAATTCATCCTTGTTGGTTTCTTCAAAACAGTTTGGTTCAATTGTAGATGAGAGTGCTAGGTGTATTTGTTCTGGTGAACGGATTATTCTTGTATTCTCAACTCCTGCATCTTTTTTTCCGATAATTTGTTCTGAAGGATGATTCTTCTATACTCGTTTACTGGGTTTCTTGGGAGACACTTGTTGAAATTTCTCTTCTTCTTCTGTCAGATTCTCTTCATCTTCCTCTTCTACTTCTTTTTCATCTTCTGCATCTTCTTCTAAGGGATGTTTCATTGATTCATTTTCTTCTTCCTTTGATTCTGGTCTGCTTGTTTCATCAATTGTCACATTGATGATTTCCACAACTTTGTTCAATCTTAGATTGTAACACTTGTATGCTTTATTTGTACTTGAATAACCAACAAGTAATCCTTTGTCCACACGAGATTCAAACTTTCCCATTCTGCCATCTTCTCTTTGATATAGCATTTGCTTCCAAAAACTCTGAAGTGCTTCACATTTGTTGGTCTTCCTTTCCATAGATCATAAGGAGTTTTGTCGGTGTTGTTTCTGAGCATTAATCTATTTTGAATGTGAACTGTTGTATGCACTTCCTGTATCCAAAAAAAAACTATCAATTTTGAATCCATTAGCATTGTTCAAGCCATTTCCTGTATTGTCTCGTTATTTCTTTCAAAAACTCCATTCTATTGAGGTGTCCTAGCAATGGAGAATTTCCTTTTTATTCCATGATTGTTGCAGTAGTCCATAAATTCCTTTGAGGTGAACTCTCCTCCATTATCAGATCTCAAGCATTTGATTTTTGAATGCATTTTATTTTCAACCATTTCCTTGTATATCTTTAAGTTTTCAAAAGATTCTGAGTTATTCTTGAGAAAAAAAACTACAATCATTCTTGTATAATCATAAACTAATAAAATAAAGTATTTCTCACCTTTTAAGCCCTTTGTTGTAGTTGGTCCAACTAGATCAGTATGCACAATTTCCATTGGTCTTGTCGTTGAATATTCCTTTGATTTGAACCTAGTCTTTGTTTGCTTTCCTTGTTGACAATGCTTTCATAAAGTGTTGATTGGTTTTGTGATCTGGGGCATTCTTGTGACTGCTTCTCTTTTGTTGACTTTGACAAGGTTATCAAAATGTATGTGACCCATTCTTCTGTGTCATATCCAAATTTCATATTCCTTTCCTAGACAACACTTTTCATTTCCAATTTCACTTAACACATATATGTTGCTTGAAGTTCTTGYAGCTGTAGAAATCAATTTTCCTGAACCTTCTTTTCTTATCTCACRCTTTTGTGAATCGAAAGTAACCTGATGACCTTGGTCACACATTTGACTCACAATTAGAAGATTATGTTTCATATTTTCTACTAGTAGAATATATTATTCCTTTGTATTCTTGTTCCCAATCYAGACTGTTCCTTTTCCAATGATTTTGGCTAAATCATCATTTCCGAAGGAGACTGATCCATCTCTTTCCTTTCATAATGTAAGAAACCTGTCTCTATCCCCTGTCATGTGTTTTGAACACCCACTGTCAACATACCAAYCAAGTTTCTTTTGCTTAGCTTGTAGAGTGAGTGTGCATTCTTCATTGTTATATTAATSTTKCTTTCTTATCCATGTCCTTTTATGTGGTTCATTTTTGTGACTATTTTTATTCTGTTGAGGTTCTTTAGGAGGGACTGTCATTCTGCACTCTTTGGACACGTGTCCAAAATTGTTACATTTGTAACATTCCACTTCATTGCTCAAAGATTCAAACCTATTGTAAGTTCTTCTTTGTGTTCCACTAGGCCTTCTTGAATAACCCCTTTGTGTATGAATCTCAAAGTTGTTATTGTTCCTATTGTTAGCTCTGCAATTTACAACTTTATGTCCAAAATTATTACATGCATAATATAAACCAAAAAAAATAGTTTGATACCTGGGAGTTGAGGATCTTCTGAAAGGAGGTGCTATTGTGAATCCTTCTTCTTCTTGAGGCCTATCTATCAGTTGTTGATTCTGAAATCTGAATCTTCTCGGTGGAGGAGTGTCCCTGTAATCGTCCTTGTATATCTTCCTATCCCCTTTGATTTTTTCTGCATAACTTTTTGGATATGTTTCTTGCTCTGTTGTTTTGGAGATTGATCCCTTTTCTGTCTGATTGTATCCAAGTTTGGTATTGTAAAAATGATATTTTTGACTGTTGATAATGTCATCCAAAACTTTTGAGCTATTCTGCGTAATTTTCTTTTGAATATCCTTTCTTAATGTGAGAATCTATGCTTCCAAGTTTCCAATGATCCTGTCCTTTTCTTCTAGTTGTTCTTTGAGTGCTTCTTCAATTCTTTTATATTCTTCTATTTGAACCTTCAATTTTGTGATAATTTGTTCTGGTTCTTGAGTGTCTTCTTTCTTGTCTAGTTCTTCTTGTAGTTTCTTGTTTTTCATCTTTTCTCTTCTGATAACTTCTATGGCACACATTAATTCTTCTTGAAAGTCAACTTCTGCATCTTCAATTTCTTCTTCGACTTCTTCATATTCTTCTTTGGATTCTTCATACTCTTATTTGGAGTCTTCTTTATTAGAGTCTTCTACTACCATGAATAGAACTCTTCATGTCTCACTGTCACTGGCTTCATCTTCATTTGATGATGATATGTCTTCTTTGGTGCATAAGATTTTCTTGAAAACTTTCTTTATAGTGCTTCTGCCTTTATATATTTGTTTTCCTTTTGAGTAACCTTCATCATTTCTCTTTTTATTATGAGGAAATTTGTTAGCAAAATGACCAATACCATCACAATTAAAACAAATTAAAGGAATATTACCTCTATACCTACCGTTGGTTCCCTTGTTCAATATTTTGACGAAGTTGGCCACTTCTTCATCATATTCTAAGACATCATTGTTGTTGTTATATTCTTCTTGTTGTTTTTTTATTTTTCTTTGATCTTTTGGATTCTTTGAAGGCTGCTTCTTTTACATATGGATTTTCCTATTCATTTCTCATTTCATATGCTATGAAGAATCCATGTAGTTCGTCCATGCTTATTGATTCTAGATCTGATCTTTCTTCTAGAGCTGATATCTTAGGGTCAAAACTCATAGGAAGAGATCTTATTACCTTTTGAGAAATTACAAATTCTTTGATTTCTTCTCCCAGTCCTATGATTACATTCACAGTTTCATCAACTCGTAAGAAGTAGGCTGCAATATTCTCATCTTCCTTCATTTTTAGTTGTTCGAACCGACCTATGTAAGTTTGAAGATTTGTTGCTTTGACTTTTGTATCTCCTTCATAAATATTTCGAAGCTTGTCCCAAATCTCTTTAGATGATTTACAATGTACAACTTTTGTGAATACTGTTTCACTGAGACTATTCGAAAGTGCATTTGTGGCTTTGGAATTATTCTAACCAATTTTCACTGCTTTTCCATTTGTTGGTGGAACTGATGGTACTATGTATCCATCTACAATTGATTGCCAAATTTCAAATCCATTTGCCTGTATATATGTATTCATCCTTATGCTCCAAAAAACATACTTATTTCCATCAAACTGTGGTATTCCATTTTTATACAAGTTGTTTCTCTCCATGATCTACCTTTTAGTGGTTAAACTAATTTCTGAAGGAAACATCTCTGATACCAATTGTTGGATTACTGAGAGGGGGGGTGAATCAGTAATAGTGAAATTATATTCCTTTTTAACCAAATAATCCAAGTGATATATCAATGTAGAATTATTATCCAATAATGAGCAATAAGAAATGAACAATCACACACATACATAGTACACCAATGTCTTACGTGGAAACCCAAAGCGGGAGAAAGACACATAATGCTTTTTCTTATATTTATTGAAGAATTACATTCATTGGAAGCACCAACTTCCTTTTTTTCCAATTACAACTGGAAGGAAGCTCCAACTCCCTAGTTTCTCAAGATACAACCTGAGGGAAGCTCCAAGTCCCCAATTCTCTAGCTACAACTAGAAAGAGGCTACAACCCCCTATGTTCTCCGGCTACAACTGGAAGGTGGCTACAACCACCTTTCCTTGCCCCGTCCAAACTCCCTGAAGTAGAAGTAGAATGATGGAACCACTGTCACACTATCACTATGAGATATACTATTGTACAACTGTATCAACCTGTACCACTGACCTGTATCCAACCTATAAAACTGTCCTGTAACAATTTGTACATGAACTGAACATGTATCTACAAAACAAATACAACAGGTATGTAACCTGTAGTGCCACAATCCCGTGCATGTATGTGCCCTATATTTTATGTAGCATGCGTATGTATTCCACCTAACTGTTATGCAGCCTGTGTATGTCTTATGAAACTAGGGTTTCATTTTTCTTGAAAACTGCTTATCTTCTGTAACTTCTTTCACATAGATCTGTAACCTGTCACTATATATAGACTGTAATTGTACCCTGTGCATGCATCCTCATACCTAACCTTTACTCAAAGAAAGTATGTCTCTCTCTAGTCATGTGCCATATAGGTATGTGTAATCATGAACAAGTATAATATCCCTCACATGATATTACTCATCAAACCATTTCTGATATTCATCCTCTCAGTACATCAATCACTACACAAATACAAGCTCTCAACCATGTACCATAAAAACCCTTAGCCATATGCCAAGAAATAAAAGATGTGCCTCATAAGAAGTATCAATGATAAATATACCATCACTGTATTTTTGTAGATCTGACTTATGCATCCCATGTAGCCACTGGTCTCTCTAGGGAGAATCCTCAAATCTCCATTGACATTCCTCATGCATACATCAAAATCTAACTATTCATAGAAATAATACATACATTTTGAACCAATGGATGGATCTAATGTATTTGAGCACTTTAAACCTTCTTGGGAGTTTGATCTCATAATCTAGAACCTCTACATATCTATCTTCTCAAGTTTTCATGGCTTTATCAACATGTAGTCACCCTATACACAACCAACCTGCGTACGTATGCACCCTATACATAGACAAACCGCATACTGTACGCACCCTATACACAGACAACCCACGTACACCTTAGAAAATAGGGTTTTTTGTATTTTCTACAATTGCGAGAATTTTGCTATCAACCCTTTGTGCTACCTCAGATGTTCGCCACTTCAAATGTATCCACAAGTATTTACAATAATCTTTACACAAGAAAATAGATATACAATATGTACAAGTGTATCCTTAATGAGTGAACTTTGCCTCTTATTTATATCTTCATGTACTTGTATCCTTAATGAGTGAACTTTGCCTTTTATTTGTATCTTCATGTATTCTTACACTTTCCTTATTTTAGGGCTTCTCCATTTTAAATAATTTCTTTTGCAAGACACTTTGACTCTTGGGGGATTCTATAAGACTCGTGAGGGTTCTCCAAATTCATATGGTCATAACTCTCTAACCATGAGGAGTTATGTGACGTTCCACATACCACCGGAAATGACATGACAAGCACTATGCATATAGGATAGTTTCACTGGAAAATACATTGTCCTTTATCTCATTATTCCACAATTAATCATGGGTTCTCTAACCATACTTCTAGGATAAATCAATCCGTAAAGCATCTTCCCATGAGGGATTTCACCATAAGGGGGACACTTTGGAGTTCATCCATATGTACTTCTTATCAACCATGAAAAGACAATAATGAGTCATCTTTACATCAAACAAACTTGGGTCTATTACCCAAACCTTTGTGCTACCCGGATTTATTCAAGGGTTGACATCAATGACAACTAACCTTAATCAACGGTATCATCATCCGGTTCAGAAATGGTGTTGAAAGGATTGATGATATCATCATATTCATCAATTTCATTTTCGAGCATATTTTCATCGACATCGTCATCAAGAATTGCAATATTGTCTCCTATGCCTGGATCATGATCTTCTTGGTCTTCTTCATCTGTCGACCCTACATGATCTTCCGGATCTGTCTGATCTGGTGAATCATCTTCTTGATCTTCAGTATCATCTTATTCCTGTAAATGAGTATACTTAATTGGCCTTCATCTTGGATCATATCTAACAACAAATGACCAATCCCTCTCACCTGGAACATTTGTGTAAAATACCCGTTCACATTGGCTTGGAAAAACATAGAGATCATGTCCTCTTTCAAACACCATTGTTTTAATCATCAAAAATCCATTGGCATGTTGGATAATATTTCTTTCCTCATCGCATCCATGCATTTGTAACATATACCATTTGACATCGAATAGAACTAATTTGAAGGAATTAAAGTCACACTCAAGTATATCGTTTAAATACCCATAGTATCTATTTTTAGATTCTTGGGGATGTCTGTCACTCCTAGAGGAACCATTAGTGACCTGTAATACTGCAGCTATCCCACTATCAAAAATTTTCTTGGTTTCATCCAATTTTTTGATGCGAAATTTACGACCATTGCACCACATAGCCTTGTGGTGTTTCAACTGTAATATTCCAGATATGTAAAAGATGCATTGTCAATTAATAAATTAACATATATATTTATATAACTTGGAAAGTATATGAAAAATATAGTACACATGTAGTCACATTAATATAATATAAAATAACTGAATAAAATGGGTGAATTTTCTTACCTGTCCATCTTTCAAACCATATGCTAAATCAATTTTCCTTTGTGTAACATTGGCATGTCCGTTACGATGAGCTTCTCTAACCAATTTAGACAATTGTTTCCATGATAACCTACCTCCATTATTTTGTTTACATATTTCAATCCATACATTCATCCAGTCAAGATTGTTTGCAATTTAAAAATGCAGTGCATCCCACTCTTGAGCCACTGAATCAAAAACTCATAATTCACCAATATTAAATATTAGTTATAACATACATATAGGTTATAAATATTAATAATTTATGAAATAAATTATATTAATATATTAATGAACATGATCATATACACAAAAAATGAAACTTTATATGTATTATTAATATATTACCTCTCATGTTTTTCATTCTACCTTTCCCCAACAAATCCTCCTAATCTTCAAATTTTTTGATGGAGTTCACATCCCAAATATGATCCATTGCATGCATAGTTGACGCTGCTAAGTTAGGAAGATACTGACTAATATAAATCATGGATTGATATACCATATATCCCTCCACCATAGATGATGCCAACCTCCCCCCTTCTCCAAAGTGTTGGCATGACCTCCCAGTCTAGGATCGTTCAAGTGTTCGAGTCGAATGACTCGTCGACTCTCAATGGAACTAATTTGACTTAACACAGGCCCCCTTTCTATTTCCTCAGCACCCCCTATGTGGAACCTGCAGACCCTTTCCTTAGTGCTTTTCAACTCTTGCACCGATTTCCTTAGCTCTCACTGCTAAGCTCCTCCATTGATGTGACCATGGACTGCGATAGTGGGTCAACTCCCTTCGCGATATTGCACTTCAAGGCTCTCGCAAACTGCTTCCTTTGTTTYCTGATTTTTGAGTTGGTCAATATTTTGGGACCAGATATACCGTCCTCGTTGCTCTCGCGATCAACAACTGTGATCAAATCGCGAGTTCAAATTTCACGAGTTTTATCTCCTCTCGACTCTGCTTTTCCRACTTACGAATCAATGATGCACTGATCCTTTTCCACGTTTCCTTCCAGATCCAACAGCCTGGATTTATATTTCTCTTCATGACTTCGYGAAGATCCTTGTTCGCTCCCACAAACCTTTTGAAGTTCCTTCTTCTGAACCTCTCGATCTTCTGCCACCTGTCTCCTCCTTGACGATGGGTAATTTCTCCATATTTGGGACTTTGGCAAGTCCTCAACTCCTTTTCACACTTTGCACAATTTCACCTTTCGAGACTTTGGTTGTTCTCGAAGGCTTCCTGCACTCCTTGCAGATTTTTACATAGACTTCCTTCTATGACTTTGCTCGTCTTGAGAACCTCCAAGGTTCCAAGTTCCTCTGTAATGTCCTCATGCCCTCCTGGAAGTTCCTTGCCCTTCCTCCTAAGCTTATAAGGTCAACTCTTGACACCTTAGGTGCGCTCCTTTCACTTGGCTCAGTTCTTCGACGAATTCTCCATTTCTTTATGGAAAGCTTAAGGAATCTACTTTCCTTTGTCAATGCACTTCTTGCAAAACCTACCTTCACCAAAATGTTCAAAAATTATGGGATTCTTTCATACCCTCAACCATGTACTTCCTTGGTATTCTCACGTAATCTCAATTCCCTCCTGGAAGAGTATTCCATAGTTTTCAATAACTTTGCGTTGTTCCTCTCTCCACACAGTCTTTATTTTCAAGGGATGTAATTGCCTTGAAATTTCTCCCTGAGTCTGTAGGTAAATCTGGTGTGCCCGCCTGAAAGCTTCTCTTCTTACTCCATTGAGTTCAAACCCACACTCATTGTGTCAGCTTACAGATTTTTCCATCTCTGTCACACACTCTTTGCACTTAGCCTAGAGTTCTAGACTTAACTTAACACACTCACAAATTGAAGACTATATCTATATCCCTACAGACGATTTCTGACATCCATCTACAATTCACAAACATGTAAAAGACATTCACATCATAGCATCCATTTAACAGAAAGATAAAACAGGAAAAACTATCATTTTATATTAATGGTGGAATGCCAAATTACAATGGTGGATTCCGAGCTACAACTGAGTGTCCACTCTCTATGTCTCTTCTTACAACACATCTTGTCTAACTCAAAGCCGACCCCAAAACCTTCTACCGTCTCACTAAAACTGTCTAACAGTATGCCACCTAACTGTATAACCTATAATTTTCTTACAATACAAAGATTTATACAAGAGGGGCTCTGTGAGATTCCCTCGCAAGCTTCCTAATGATTTCAAATCACCAGCCTTCGTGTTTATCGAAAGGCCAAATTACAATAATGGCTATCGGTTCCAAATCAGACGCAGATCCATCTTGGCGTCAACCTATTAATGGAGACCTCATATCCTGTTCGTTCAAAGGCATGATTATGATATTCCATGTAAATGTTTTTAACCTGCATAGAATAGATCTAGCTAAACAATAATACACACATTTTCAAAGAGAATTTGAGAAAGAAGAAGAAGGAGAGAAAGAAATGAAAGAATTCTCATTAACCGTTGTGAATAATGAATAATTTACACATGATATACTTTGTATAGCTCA
>ML806848.1:67998-91122 GCA_009831015.1 Picea engelmannii
TGGAAAAAACAAAAACTGATCATTAGCAAATTTCTAAGATAAAGTTAGATGTGAAGTAATCTCCAAGACTTCGATACAAAAAAAAAAATTGTCAATCAACTTCAAATGGAAATTTCCAACCACAAATTTTGGTAAACCAACGTAGATCCATCTTAATCCCAGATTCGTCGAATGTGAAGAGGGATCTCAAATATGTTGAGGTTTAAATTTTTTGATCACTTGAGATGGATCTAAGAGGGTTGTAGCCTCAATCAACTCTATAAAACTTAGAACTCACAAGTTATGGCGATATGGATATATAAAAATACAATTTTGATGTGGATACGTAAAAATACAATTATGATTATTGTTGAGATATTAATATTTCCATTGAACAATATGTCCTCCTCCTCCTCTATTATGCTCTCAAAATACCACTCCTAGATGTAAGCTATGGAAAAAGTACATGCTAAAGAATGGAACCCCTTCTCATCCTAGTGGTATGGTATTAAACATAGCCTAATAGACATCTAGGGTTAGGGTTTTGATTTCCTCAACCCTCAATTAATGATAAGGTATGGACCTTCTAGAATCTTCTTGAAAATCCAAACATGGCTAGTCCCGAATGTTTGAGTAATGGGGGTTTACATGGCATCCACTCGTACCATGGTGGTCAACAAGGTAGGTCAACTTGCGGGAGGCATAAATTTTTCAAACGAGCTTTGATTGAGGCGATTCTTGCACCAGTGGAAAAATATCGGTGTGTGGAACACTATTGGGAGAAACCAAGGGGTTTTTTGAACAAAAAATGACGATTAGTGCCTTAAAATAGCTCCAGAAGGTTTCGTACCCAATTTTAAAAAATGTGACCTTTGCTAAAATGGCCCTACAAGATGATCCCTCCAATTTTCCACACATAAAGTACCAAGATATATGAAAAATTATATGACGATCCTATCCAGATCATCCAATCGCTATCGATAAAAATATGTTGTAAAATATTTAACTTCGCGTGAGACAATGTAAAATACACAAATCCTATGCTACCACCATAGTTTAAAAATAATCCAACAACTGAAACCATGGGATCACAAAAGGTGGAACAATATAGCGTATAAAGTGTGATTTGCAACAACAAACTGAACTTGCACTTCTTAGATTCCCACGGATCAAAAAAGTATATTTCACTTGTCTAGGCCATCTCACGAACTGTCTTGAATTTGGCGATTCCAAGACTTGAGATTTTGTGTCTCATTCAAGGCTTGAACAACAAAATATTTTGGGCCCTAAAATGGAACAGAAGAGAACAAGTTTCCTTTCCAAAGAGTACGGCTCATTGGGGACTTTCCTAAAATGTAGGAGAGATGTGTTGCTTTGTTATGTTG
Source organism: Picea engelmannii (assembly GCA_009831015.1). NCBI lineage: Eukaryota > Viridiplantae > Streptophyta > Pinopsida > Pinales > Pinaceae > Picea > Picea engelmannii. Next base: position 69,363 of record ML806848.1, read on the forward strand.
ACATAGATTACATAGTTCTGAAATGTAATACAATGAGTAGAAAAACAATGAATAACATTACACCAATACTTGGCTTTCAACATGCATTTCAAAATGGCATAAGTGGGTACAAATATACAGAAGTTATCAACACAATCAAACTTCACTAGGAAGAGGGTGCACCTACATGAGTCCATAGCTAACACAATTGATGCTTATAACATTAGTTAAATATATAAAATAATCATTTAACGATGTTCGGTGCCTTTCTCAAAGCTTGGCCCATATCAAAACGGACCGAGCTTCCTTTTCTTCCCCCAATTCCATGGTTCTTGATTTAGTAAATCCTATGTGCATAACAAGAATTATGACGTGGGATGATTCATGGATTGGATTTTCTACTCACTTATTTTGAAACTCTCTCTCTCTCTCTCTCTCTCTCTCTCTCTCTCTCTCTCTCTCTCTCTCTCATAATGTCCAAGAATCTTAAGAGCTAGAAACCCTAAAATCCAAAAATTCTAGCTTTAGGAGACGATGGGGCATAAAGAATGACGACCACGAGAGTCCTAGCTGGCACGTTAGCTTCGCAAGGCCATATATTTCGAACACGAACTCTGTTTGGGGTACTCTTTAGACCGTTAGAAATATATCGACAAGATTTTTAGAATGTGAGGTCTGAAACCAAGAAAATCCATAGGCTCTATGCCTAGTTTTTTATTGTCCCCACAGAGTGTCATTTAGGGCCTAAAAAATGCACTGGAATTTTGGGAAATGCAAATCATTGTAAAATCGGTGGGGTTCAAGCCTGTTTTTTAGATGGTGGTAATATCAAGGGCCACTTGAATGTTTGGAATGGCCCCATAAATAAAAGATGAATGAAATCAAGGGGATAATTGTACGTATTCTCAACTCATACAACTCTAAGCAAAAACAAAAACTGATCATTAGAAAATTTCTAAGATAAAGTTAGATGTGAAGTAAGCTCCAAGACTTCAATACAAAAAAACCATTGTCAATCAACTGCAAATGGAAATTTCCAACCACATATTTTGGTAAACCAACGTAGATCCATATTAATCTTGTATCCGTCGAATGTCAAGAGGGATCTCAAATATGTTTAGGTTTAAATTTTTTGATCATTTAATATGGATCTAAGATGGTTGTAGCCTTAATCAACTTTATAAAAATTAGAACTCACAAGTTATGGAAATATGGATATGTAAAAATACAATTTTGATGTGGATACGTAAAAATACAATTACGATTATGTTGAGATATTGATATTTCCTTCGAATAATGTTTCCTCCTCCTCCTCTGTTATGCTCTCAAAATACCACTCCTAGATGTTTTGCTAAGCTATGGAAAAATCACACGCTAAATTTTAGAACCCCTTCTCGTCCTAGTGGTCTGGTATTAAACATAGCCTGTTATATGTCTAGGGTTAGGGTTTTGACTTCCTCAACCCTCAATTAGTGATAAGGTATGGAACTTCTAGAATCTTCTTGAAAATACACACATGGCTAGCCCCACATGTTTGAGTAATGGGGGTTGACATGCCATCCACTCATACCATGGTGGTCAACAAGGTAGGTCAAATTGTGGGAGGTATAACTTTCGCATACGAGCTTTGATTGAGGCAATTCTTGCATCGTTGGAAAGGTCTCAGTGTGTGGGACATTGCTGGGAGAATCTAGGGGGTTTTTTGACCAAAAAATGACAATTGCTGCCTTAAAATGGCTCCGGAAGGTTTCATACCCAATTTTCCAAATCGAGACCTTTGCTAAGATGGCCCTCCAAGCCAATTCCTATAGTACCAAGATATATGACAAATTATATGACAAACTTATCTGGATCATCCAATCTCCATCGGTAAAAATATGCAATAAAATATTTAACTAATCATCGCACGAGATCATGTAAAATAGAAAAATCCTATGCTACCACCAAAGTTTAAAAATACTTCAATAACTAAAACCATGGGATTAAAAAAGTGGAACAATATAGCGTATAAAGTGTGATTTGAAACAACAAAATTATCTTGCACTTCTTAGATTCCCACAGATCAAAAAATAATATTTCACTTGTCTAGGCCATCTCACGAACTGTCTCAAATTTGGAAATTTTGAGACTTGAGATTTTGTGGCTCATTCAAGGCTTGAACAACAAAATTTTTGGGCCCCAAAATGGAAAAAAGAGAACAAGTTGTCTTTCCAAATACTACGACTCATTGGGAACTTTCCTGAAACGTAGGAGAGATGTGTTGGTTTGTTATGTTGACATATATTTCATAGTTCCGAAATATAATACAATGAGTAGAAAAAAAATGAATAACATTACACCAATACTTTGCTTTCAACGTGCATTTCAAAATGGCAGAAGTGGGTACAAATATACAGAAGTTATCAACACAATCAAACTTCACCAAGAAGAGGGTACACCTACATGAGTCCACAACTAACACAAGTGATGCTTATAACATTAGTCAAATATGTAAAATAATCGTTTAACGATGTTTGGTGCCCTGCTCAAAGGTTGGCCCATATCAGAACAGACCGAGCTTCCTTTTCTTCCCCCAATTTCGTGGTTCTTGATTTAGTAAATCCTATATGCACAACAAGAATTATGACATTATAATCGTTTAACGATGTTCTCTCTCTCTCTCTCTCTCTCTCTCTCTCTCTCTCTCTCTCAATATAGTTTTTTACATGACATTAGGTGTTGGAGTGTGATTTATCCATGTTCTAATGCACTAAAACCACATTATATCACAATGTCTGAGAATATTAAGAGGTAGAAACCATAAAATCCAAAAATTCTAGCTTTAGGAGACGATTGGGTACAAGGAATGATGGCCATGAGAAGCCTAGCTATCACATTAGCTTCGTGAGGCCATATATTTCGGACACAACATATGCTTCAGGTACTCTGTAGACTGTTAGAAATATATCAACAAGATTTTTAGAATGAGAGGTCTAGAAAATCAATAGGCTTTATGCCTAGTCTGTGATTGTCCCCAGAGAGTGTCGTTTAGGGCCCAAAAAATGCACTCAAAGTTTAGGAAATGAAAATCATTGTAAAATCGGTGGGGTTCAAGACTATTTTCTAGATGGTGGTAATACCAAGGGCCAATTGAATATTTAGAATGGCCCCTTGTATCAAATATGAAGGAAATCAAGTGGATAATTGTATGTATTCTCAGCTCGTACAACTCTAAACATCCACACACATTGGATGGAAGTGTTCCTTATGTTTAATGTACATGCAAACTAACTCTTCATGGTGTTATCCAAGGAAACCCTTTTCAGGTGTGATGTAGGAGCATCGTACAAAGGCAAGGCATGCGCCTAGCCAAAGGAACAACTGAATACGTGGATGAAAAAGAACACGTTTTTTTTATGAAAACGTTTTGAATTTTGAAAAACTGAAGCATTAATGTAATAGCAAGGAGAAGCGTACTTACATTTATGTCTTGGAGATATGAACAGATATGGAGAAATTATTCTCATCTGCTAGATGCAATAGGCATTTAAGTCAGTTAATGAAAGTAGGTAGATTTGATTTAATAGATTAGACGCTTTAGAAGCGTAGGAGGGAAAAACGGATATAGACACCCTCACCCTTGTATCATTGTAACAGAGAACATTATGATCATTCAGATTTGATAAGATGGAGATCTGTAGCAGAGAGATGTAGAGAAGAACCCATGTACAGGAACACTTGAGTTAATATATGAAGCTTTGACTCAATTTTCATGGTGTTATGATGCTTACTGTTTACATTTGTTGAATGGTATGTTTACAGTTGATTTGTTTCTCTGTTATGCATTCATTTCAATGTTGTGTTGTGTGTATGATTTCATGTTGAGTGTATGAATTCTGAGAGAGAAGAAGAATGAGTTTCAATTGTTTCTCTTCCTGAGAATTTCCTGCAAGGAGTGAAGTGAACGTCCGCAAGGTGTGCGTTGACGAGGATCTGAGTTTTATCTCAGAAAGCTTAGGAGAGATATCATTGTTCTCATACCCACAGAAGTGCAGGTGAAGCACAGAGCCATGCAAGGTGTGAATAGGTTGGTTGAGACTTTAGAACTTATCAACCAAGGGGAAAGTTGAAGGACTACTATTGCAGAGAGTGCACAGGGTCGAAGACTCAAATAACCAAAGGTTATTTGAAAGTTTGCAACAAGGAGTGTGAGCAGGAACCTTTTGGAAGTCTTGAGTTTGCGAGTGAAAGCTCAGGAGAGATAAAACCTTTGAAGTGTTCAAAGGGAGATGGAGATTGAAACCGTCACATAGAAATTAGGTTCAGGAGGGAGAACACTCAGTCGTTGGGCAGAAGTCATTGAGGAGTGAATCAGGGGGTCAGAATTCTCCGTGGAGAGATTGCGAAGTCGTGAGGACCGTAGGATCCAGTGGAGCCGTATGGACGGTGAAATGCCTTCGTGAAGGAAGTGTGAAGTTGCGAGAGTCATTGGATTTGGCAGAGTTGCAAGGTGGTTAGAGACCGGTGAAATCCATCACCCAGGATGCGAGGATCAATATGAGTCGTTGATTCATTTCAACCCACATCGTTGGATCATTTCGCGAATTCAAGGTTCGTGAGTTTGGAAGGTAGACCAAATTATTTGGTTTCGCGAAGTCCCGAGTTTCGAGGAGAAAGGAAGGAGATCTAAACCGTTGGATCCAAGTCATGGGAGAATCGTTGGATCAGAACCTTCGCAGGGTATCGCGTATCGCGAACTCGGGGGTTGAAAGAATTGGATTTCCACTACAGAAGTCACAAAGTGTCGAGCGTCAAGGAATCATGCGAGTACATGGCACATTTGTTAGGTGGGGGCCGCGTAGCTGACAGGTGGCGTAACAACAAGCACCCAGAGAAAAGTGGAAACGAGTGACAGGTGGTGGACACACATCGCCTGGGAAGGAGTCAACCCATTGTTGACTTATCGCATCTCAGGGATTCGTAAGGTAGGAGCACGAGGGCTCAAAACTCCAACTCGTGAAGTTGTGGGTTGCGAGGGGTGCTAGAGTTAGGCCCTAGCCAGTGGTCGCTTATAGAGGTGCTAGAAAGGAAGGGGCCATACCCGTATCGCATTCTCAGGTATCAAAGGTTTGGAGTCGAGGGTCTTCAATTCACAAACTAGTGAGATCACGAGTCATGAAAGGTGCTTGCTCTAAGGCCCGGGTTATGGTCGTGTGGAGGCGAAGACTCACACCTAGTGCATGTGGTGCAGGTGGATTTTTCCTGAAGGACCTGTGGATCGGATTCGTTGAAGGTTTCAGTAGGGAACCAAAGGAGCCGCTTCGGCTCGCGGAGAATTTAGAATGATCCTGTGCGGATCTCTGTCCAAGGGAAAGGGGGTCTGCGTAAGAGTGGTATCAAAACCTGATTTTGTCTGTATATTTCAGGCAGAGGGAGCTAGAGGAAAAGAAGTAGTCTGATATGTGCCAGAGTGGTATCAAAGCCTAGAATAAATTTGTTTGCTTTCTGTAGCAAAGAGAAGGGAAAAATTTTACAACCATGCCGCCGAGAAGAAGAGACAGGAAAATACCTGATCTAGCAGTGGAAAGAAACATGCGTGAATTACGTGCCAGACTCGATGTTATGGAGACAACACAGAGGCGCACAGTCGACGCTGGGGATATCAGCGAGGCTGAAAGTGAAAATGAAGCTAGAGAAGAAGTTGCAGTCGAAGATGTTGCAGAAGAATGACTATTCAGGGTTGTTGCAAGGATAGGTGCTAGAGAAAAAATGGACATTCCAGTGTATGAGGAAAACTTGGATATTGAAGAGCTTCTAGACTGGATTAGAGCTCTAGACAAATACTTAGATTACGAGGATGTCGAGGAAGACAAGAAATTCAAACATGTCGTTACAAGACTTAAAGGGCATGCAACATTGTAGTGGGATGAACTGCAGGCTGACAGACACTACAAGGGCAAGAAGAAAATCAAAAGCTGGGATAGAATGGTTGCAAAAATGAAAGCCAAATTCATACCTAGGGATTATCAAATTACTCTGTTTCGGAGGATGCAGAATTTGAGACAGAAGTTGATGTCAGTGAAGGAATACACTGAAGAATTCTACAGGATAAACATCAGAGCAGGTCATCGGGAAAGCGATGATGAAAAAGTCGCCAGGTACATGAATGGTCTGCGATATGACATTCAATATGAGATGAGAATGACGACCATTTGGACTGTGGAAGATGCTTATCAGATGGCTCTGAAATTTGAAGAGAAGTTGAGCTGGAAGCAAGGTTAAAGAGGCCGAGGCAGAAGTCAAAGCAGAGGCAAGACAATTGCCCAAGAGAGAACTCATAAACCTAAAGAAGAGGGGAAGAAACCTCAACCTCAACATGAGAGAGGAGGAATCTCACAAGGAAGGCAGTATGCTGATAGAAATACTTTTCCTCGAGCCAGAGGAAGAGGAAGAGGTAGAGGAGGTGAAGTGAAATGCTTTGTCTGTGGAAAAATCGGACATAAATAATATGAGTGTCCAGATAAGAAGAAAGATGGTGGTGAAACTCACATTGCCGAAGCTCAAGGATGGAATGTTGAGGCAGAAGACACAGAGGGCGGAAGATCCTTAATGACGAGGAAAGTTCTCTTGAAGCCAGAGAAGGAGGCAGAGAACCCAGCCCAAAGAAACAATATGTTTTGGACTACTTGCAAACCTAAAGACAGAGTATGCATGGTTATAGTGGACAGCGGTAGCACAGGCGATCTCGTATCTACAGAGATGGTAGAAAAGCTGGAGCTGGAGATTGTTGTACATCCAAGCCCATACAGAGTTTCGTGGCTACAAAAAGGACATCAGGTAAATGTCACTAAACAATGTTTAGTTGAATTTAAAATAGGAGGATATAAAGATGAAATATTATGTGATGTCATTCCCATGGATGTTTGTCATCTATTGCTGGGTAGACCATGGCAATATGACAGAAACTTGGTTCATGATGGGAGAAAGAACACATACACCCTGGAAAAAAATGGTACGACTCACATGTTGTTGCCAATTAAGGATAAAGAGGTGAAAATAGAAATGAGCAACACTATACTTCTCATGAGTGGGAAGGAACTTCTTAATGAGGTTAAGAAGAAGGAAGACACACAATTTATTGTGGTCAGGAAACCCAAAATTGTTTTGACCAGTACGAGAATAGATGATCTACCAGAAGAAATCTAGGAGTTGCTGGGAGAGTTTTTTGATATAGTAGTGGAGGAACTACCTTGTTCGTTGCCACCTATCAGGAGTATAATTCATCATATTGATCTTATACCTGGAGCCAGTTTACCGAACAAAGTAGCGTATAGGTTGACGCCATAGGAAAATGAAGAAGTTAAGAGTCATGTCCAAGACTTAATGGACAAAGGATTGATTCGGGAGAGCTTGAGTCCATGCGTTGTTCTGACAGTGCTCAGCCCAAAGAAAGATGGAGGCTGGAGAATGTGTACAGACTCAAGGGCAATCAATAAGATTACCATTAGATACAGGTTTCCATTGCCAAGGATGGACGACTTGATGGATTGCTTGAGTGGAGCAAAGTTTTTTTCGAAGATTGATTTGAAAAGTGGGTATCATCAAATTAGAATGAGAGAAGGTGATGAATGGAAGACAACATTCAAGACAAATGAAGAGCTGTATGAATGGCTTGTCATGCCATTTGGCTTAACGAATGCGCCCAGTACTTTCATGAGGTTGATGAACGAAGTCCTGAAGGATTTCATTGGGAAATTTGTCATTGTATATCTTGACGATATATTAATTTAAATGCAGTAATGAGAATATTACAGCAAGAGAAGTTGTTGATCAATATGAAGAAATCGTCATTTATGAGGACAAAACTCATTTATTTGGGTTTTGTTATCTCTGCAAATGAATTAAAAATGGATCCGGAAAAGATAAAGGTGATTAAGAATTGGCCATTGTCGAAGAGCGTGTTTGAAGTACGAAGCTTCCATGGTTTGGCTAGATTCTACAGGAGATTCATCCGAAACTTCAGCGGAATTAGCACACCAATGATGGACATGGTGAAGAAAAGACATAAATCTTTTCACTAGACAGAGGAAGCAGAGAATAGTTTCAATCTATTGAAGAAGAAGATCACTGAGCAACCAATTCTGGTTTTGCTATATTTTAGCAAGACATTCCAGGTCAGGTGTGACGCAAGTGGATTTGCAATTGGAGCGGTCTTGATCCAAGACGATAGGTTGATCACATATTTCAGTGAAAAACTGAATGAAGCAAAGATCAAGTACTCCACATATGACAAAGAATTCTACGCAGTCATACAAGCACTGAAGAAATGGAGACATTATTTGGTTCCCAAGGAGTTTGTTTTGTACAGCGATAATCACGCTTTGCAATTTGTGACTCAACAAGAGAAGTTGAACCAAAAGCATGCTAAATGGATTGAATACATGCATAATTTTTCTTTTGTGACTAAGCATATTTTTGGAACTACTAACAAAGTTGATGATGCTTTGAGCAAGAAATGTTTCCTTATGTAGGAATTCAGAGTCAAGACTTTGGGTTTTGATAACCTCAAAGAAATGTACAGGGATGATCCAAATTTTAAGGAGCATATGAGGCATCTGAGAATCCAATTCTCAAGGACAGAAGTCAATGGACTGAATACATGATCCAGGATGGATTATTGTTCAGGGGAAATCATCTATGTATTCCAAAATGCTCCATGAGGGAGAATTTTCTAAAGGAAAAACACAGTGGAGGATTGGCCAAAAAATTTCGGTCATGACAAGACGTTCTCAAAGTTGAATGGCTCATATTAATCTCCAGGGATGAGAACAAATGTTAAGAAATTTGTGGACAAGTGCAGTATTTGTCAGCACATGAAGGGAAGAAGGCAGAACACATGGTTATATCAACCATTGCCCATACCTGAAAGGTCGTGGGACTCAGTGAGCATGGATTTCATATTGGGACTGCCAAGGACACAAAGAGGATGTGATTCGATCTTTTTGGTAGTCGACAGATTTTCAAAGATGGCACATTTCATACCATGCCAGAAAACCAATGACGCAACTCATATTGCGAACCTGTTTTTCAAGGAAGTTGTCAGACTTCACGGTTTTCCAAAGAGTATCATCTCTGATCGAGATACCAAGTTCGTAGGACATTTCTGGAGGACCTTATGGAAGAAGTTGGGGACAAGTTTGTCTTTCAGCTCAGTGTATCATCCTCAGATGGATGGACAGACAGAGGTCATAAATAGGAGCTTGGGAGATTTGTTAAGAAGCTTAGTTAATGAACACCATAGTCAATGGGATCACATTATGCCACAGGCGGAATTCGATTACAATGATTCACTCAATAGAAGCACAGGGCAGAGTCCATTCTAGATTGTATATGGAATGCAGCCAAGAGGATTTTATGAATTGAAAGAGGTAGATCAAGCTGAATTTAGAAGTGCTAGTGCAGAGGACTTTTCATAAGGAATGAAGGAGCTGCACAGCCGAATCAAAGAGCGATTGCAGAATTCAAGTCAAGAATACAAGCGGAGAGAAGATCAACACAGGCGAGAACTTCAATTTGAAGTTGGTCATCTGATTCTTGCACATCTGAGGAAGGAGAGGTTCCCAAGGGGAATGTATAATAAGTTGAAGATGAAAAAGATTGGACTATGCAAGGTCATAAGGAAATTTGGGGCAAACGCATATGAGATTGAATTACCTGATGGGGTCGGAATCTCACCGATATTCAATGTTGCAGATTTGTACCCTTACAAAGTTGAAGAAGCAGGAGCAGAGGATGAGCAAGAAGAAGTCCAATGGACAAAACAAATGCTTGTAGCTGAAAAGCCGCAAATGGAAAGCATAATTGACAAGAGGATTAGCAAAAAGACCAGGAGAAAGGAGCATTTTGAATACTTGGTCAAATGGAAGGGACATCCAGTTGAATATGCCAGTTGGGAGGATGAAGTAGCAATTCAAAAGCATGGACAGACTGTGCAAGATATCATGAACAGGAGTTCATGAAAATTTTCAAGAGAGGGAGTATGATGCAGGAGCATCGTACAAAGCCAAGGCACGCACCTAGCCAAAGGAACAGTTGAACGCGCGGATGAAAAAGGACACGTTTTTTTTATGAAAACATTTTGAATTTTGAAAAACTGAAGCATTAATGTAATAGCAAGGAGAAGCGTACTTACATTTATGTCTTGGAGATATGAACAGATATGGAGAAATTATTCTCATCTGTCGGATGTAATAGGAATTTAAGTCAGTTAATGAAAGTAGGTAGATTTGATTTAATATATTAGACAGTTTAGAGGCGTAGGAGGGAAAAACGGATATAGACACCCTCACCCTTGTATCATTGTAACAGAGAACATTGTGATCATTCAGATTTGATAAGTTAGAGAGTTGTAGAGAAGAACCCATGTACATGAACACTTGAGTTAATATATGAAGCTTTGACTCAATTTTCATGGTGTTATGATGCTTATTGTTTACATTTGTTGAATGGTATGTTTGTAGTTGATTTGTTTCTTTGTTATGCATTCATTTCAATGTTGTGTTGTGTGTATGATTTCATGTTGAGTGTATGAAGTCTGAGAGAGAAGAAGAATGATTTTCAATTGTTTCTCTTCCTGAGAATTTCCTGCAAGGAGTGCAGTGAATGTCTGCAAGGTGTGCGTTGACGAGGATCTAAGTTTCATCTCAGAAAGCTTAAGAGAGGTATTGTTGTTCTCATACCCGTAGAAGTGCAGGTGAAGCACAGAGCCGTGCAAGGTGTGCGCAGGCTGGTTGAGACTTTAGAACTTATCAACCAAGGGAAAAGTTGAAGGACTACTGTTGTAGAGAGTGCACAGGGTTGAAGACTCAAATAACCAAAGGTTATTTGAAAGTTTGCCGCAAGGAGTGCGAGCATGAACCTTTTGGAAGTCTTGAGTTTGCGAGTGAAAGCTCAGGAGAGATAACGCCTTTGAAGTGTTCAAAGGGAGATGGAGATTGAAACCGTCGCATAGAAATTAAGTTCAGAAGGGAGAACACTCAGTCGTTGGGCAGAAGTCATTAAGGAGTGAATCAGGCGGTTAAAATTCTCCGTGGAGAGCTTGCGAAGTCACAAGGACCGTAGGATCCAGTGGAGCCGTATGGACGGTGAAAGGCCTTTGTGAAGGAAGTGTGAAGTTGCGAGAGTCATTGGATTTGGCAGAGTTGCAAGGTGGTTAGAGACCGGTGAAATCCATTACCCAGGATGCGAGGATCAATATGAGTCGTTGATTCATTTCAACCCACATCATTGGATCATTTCGTGAATTCAGGGTTCGTGAGTTTGAAAGGCAGACCAAATTCTTTGGTTTCGCGAAGTATCGAGTTGCGAGGAGCAAGGAAGGAGATCTAGACCGTTGGATCCAAGTCACGGGAGAACCGTTGGATCAGAACCTTCACAGGGTATCATGTATCGCGAACTCGGGGGTTGAAAGAATTGGATTTCAACTGCAGAAGTCATGAAGTGTCGAGCGCTAAGGACTCGCGCGAATACATGGCACATTCGTTAGGTGGGGGCCGTGTAGCTGACAGGTGATGGACACACATCACTTGGGAAGGAGTCAACCCATTGTTGACTTATCGCATTTTGGGGATTCATAAGGTAGGAGCACGAGGGCTCAACACTCCAACTTGCGAAGTTGTGAGTTGCGAAGGGTGCTAGAGTTAGGCCCTAGCCAGTGGCCGCTTGTAGAGGTGCTAGCAAGGAAGGGGCCATACCCGTATCGCATTCTCAGGTATCGAAGGTTTGGAGTCGAGGTTCTTCAATTCACAAACTCGCGAGATCGCAAGTCACGAAAGGTGCTTGCGCTAAGGCCCGGGTTGTGGTCGTGTGGAGGTGAAGACTCACACCTGGTGCACATGGTGCAGGTGGAGTTTTCATGAAGGACCAGTGGATCAGATTCGTTGAAGGTTTTAGCAGGGAACCAAAGGAGCCACTTCGGCTCGAGGAGAATTTAGAACGATCCTGTGCGGATCTCAGCCCGAGGGCAAGGGGGTCTGCGTCAAGGTGTTGCAACCGTTGGACCCAATCGACGTAGCTCTACCCATTGGTTTGGTGCATGAAGAGACCTCCCATGCTCATAATGAGGGAGAGAAAGAAATATATTTTTTTTGAAATGATCTAGCATATTCCCACAACAAGTTCATGATATTCCACAAAAAGGAAGTGCCAAGTACAAGAAACTGTAGGATAAACATTGAGTGCCACACACGTTTCAGGTTGGTGAAAAGTTACGGTTGCACTGGTAGAAAGAGTGACTCGTAGGTCCCCATATGAATCTCAGACCACTCATATATGGTCGTCGTAACATATTGAGCATGGGACGCTATTAGTCAAATCCATTCATGGCATGACGAGAGTTCTTTTTTGCAATAGTGTGGCTCAAACATAAGAAGAAATATTATACACATTTAAGTGGATAATTTAAATGCGAGGTTTGAGTGTGTTCAACCATGTACAATAATTCATTTTGAAAGGCCTTGATTCTATTTTTTTTGTCTATGTGTAACTAGTTTCCCCAATAAGGAAAAAACACATTTTTGCATGCTTGGAAAAATGGTACATGCTTTATTAAACTAGCACCCATCTTAACCGAGATCGTTCATTTTCGAACGACTTAAATAATCGAGTTTGAGATTGATGAATGCAATGTTATTTTATAGATATTTTATTTCTTTTCATTACCATCATGGCCTCTCTTTTTGTAATTTTTTAGTTATAACATATAGAGTTTTTATTTTCCAAATTAATTTAATTTTTAACTACCCATCTCAAATTATTTTTTCTCTCTTTTTTTTTTTAATTTTAAATTTAGATTATTAAAACACAATCCATCCATGTAATGAAAGAAATTAAACAAACTTTTGAAAAACAGTATCTACATCATTGGCTAGCTGCAAAGGAAAAAAATATTTAGCAATTTTTTTTTGTTCCAAATGGAGGGGGATATTGAATCTAATATTGTGCAATCGAGAGGTAATAATGTTACTTGTGATTCACTTACCAATGTATTTTGAAAGGATTGAAGTTTGAACAAGGACTCAAAATTCATAAACTAAAATCAATTAGACATTGTAGACATTGTACCCTTTAGACCATTCATGGGTCTGACATTTTAGTTAGACATTGTACCCTCTAGACATTGTAGACATTGTACCCTGTAGACATAGTAGATATTGTACCATGTAGATCGTTCATAGGTTTGACATTGTAGGTAGACACTATACCCTTTATACCACATTGTAGGTAGACATTGTACCCTTCAAACCGTTCATGGGTCTTGTAGGGTGTTAAAACTTGAGTCTTGCAGGGTATTTAAACTTGGTTGTAGCTAAGTTCTATAAATTCCAATTAAGAGAAATAATATTAATAGTTCTTGTGGGGTATTTAAACTTGGTTTCTCTAAATTCCAATTAAGAGAAATAATAATTTATTTAATGGAAACGGTTGAGAATTTATATTAAAAAAGAGATTTGTGTTGTCACGGATTACAAAAAGAAAAGTATTGAATTCTCTGTTCTTCTCCTAGAAAATTGTTTGACTGATGCAATCTAATTGCGCTAGTGGAACCGGTCCAGTAGGAACTACTGATTTTCCATGTAAAAATGGCTACATATGTAGACAAAATTAACAAATATTTACAATTCATCAAAAAACTTGTTTAGAGATTATGAGAAGCTTCCAAATCTTCTTGGAAATTTGATGGATTTGCTTCTGGTTGTTGATTTCCTTCTCCTGGGTTGGGCTGGGTTGGAGCCATCGGAGAAGCAGGAGGTACCAAAGGATTCTCATTGCTAGGTGCAGAGTGAAATATTGAGGGAATCCTTCAACCAGTTGATTCATTAGAGTTTGTTGGGTGTTGGGGGCGGTCGGATGGATTTCCCATTTGTTGAGCAATTTCTCCAATATGCTCAGTGTTCATGTTGATCCTGCATATAGATACTGCAAGTTGCTCTTGAATATGCATGAGTTCTTGTTTATGAAAATGGCCTTGTAAATTGGCAATACCATTTCGCAGCCCCTGATTTTCCCTTTGAGAATCCCTGAGACATGTATCTGTTCTTTCTTTTGCGCGCCTAACATTCATTCGTAGAGAATGGAATTTCTCTCTCGATTCCTCGGAGACGCAGGAAATGTAGGTGCAGGGGGATCTGGATCTCCGCCAAATGATGGTAAGAGGGCACATAAGCATAATGTCCTGGAGTTCATTGGAGAAATGCAGAAAGGTTATTGAATGTGAGTGAATATTTTTCCATATTTGCGGGAGGGAGAGCACCTGCACGCACTTGAAAGTACAGGATGCCTGAATTGCCCACGAGTCGAGTAGATATCTCCCAGAGAAGAGAAAGGGAAATGATGCCATGGATTTTGGTAAGGGCACCAATGGGTACGAAGGAGCTGCCAATAAGTTAAGATGAGGGACGAAAAGTGGGGAAGATGGCATGGGGGAGAAGGGGGAAGGCACATGGTCATGGAGACAGAGCCATGTGACAAGGGGAAGGGCCCAACTGGGGGGGAGGGGATGAAGGCGAGAGGGAAAAAGGGGAGGAGGGGTAGTCAAAAGTTCTGAAGAGGGTTTGTTACACCTCAAAATTACTCACTTTGATAGTGTCGCAAGTGTCATCATTACAAGTGTTGTAAGTGTCGCATCTTGTCCGCAAGTGTCGTATCTTGGCCACAAGTGTTATAAGTATTGTTAACATTATACTACCTTCTTTCATATGTCATGCCTCCAATGACATGACAGGGACACTTAGGACACCTCAAAGACTAGTTTTGAAGAGGAGGAATCAGTCTGCTAGAAGTACTTGCCTTTTGCCACTGAAAGAACCACTCAAAAAAGGGTTTTGGAGGGGAGCGCTCCGCTATACACTGTCAGGGAGAGCTAGCACTCCCTGGCCTTCTTTGGGGGATCGTTATAATTCTTTGGTGCCCCTTTTGGGGGAGCGCTACCTTTTCTGGGCGAAATTGGGTTTGTTGAGAAGAATGAGGGAAAGATCCCCTCAATATCTGAAGGTGGTTGGATTCGAATATGATCTCAAGGCATGATCTTAGGGAAGATCCTCAACTAAAGGAGAGAAATCCTCAACTTATCCCAAAGATCTCTTAAGTGGTTGGGTCTTTCCCAACTTATATAAAGAGGCCTTCTCATGGTGAAAGGAAAAGAAATATTGGAGGTATGAAACCTATGATCTCATAGGCAACATACAGTACAGGAAGAGAGACATTGCAATAGCATCTAACTTATGATCTCATGAGGGAGATGTCATTTGAAGCATCAACATCTTGTATGTGGGTTATTTGAGCAAGGGTATAGATAAGGAGAGCTTGGTGAAGTTACTGCAGTCACATCCATGGTTGTACGTAACACTTTGTTCTCATTAATACAATCAATGCTTGGCATGTTTCTTTCAAACTTGTACTTGTTCCATATAAGTTTGTCTACACTAGATGGATCTATGTTTGAGCTAATCTCATTAGAGTAGGAAGTCTTTTGTACCTTTGTTTGTTTTGCAGGACCTATCAAGGAACTCAAGATCGAAGCTCGGTCTGGAATTTGCAAGGACAAATGTCATTCATAAGGTACATATATTTCTCTTTCTCTTTCATTCATTAACTTGATTAGATCGAAAAGGAAGTCAGTGTCCATGTTAAGCACCTTCTGTCTTGGTCTTAAGAGTCTAGGGACCTTGAGAGAATCCACTTGTCCACAGGGGGATTTCTCTTCAACATAAATTGGCAACTCCAGTGGGGAGTAATCGAAGCTTTCAGTTTTGGTTTTCCTCACAGACCTTGACCTACCGTTCATTATTTTTAGACCTTGTTCATCCCGTATGTCTGATTGACTGTGTTGATTGAATCCTTATTCCATCACATACACTGTGAATGCCAAAGTTTGACTGAGGTTTT
The DNA here is from genome assembly GCA_009831015.1 of Picea engelmannii. Classification (NCBI taxonomy): domain Eukaryota; kingdom Viridiplantae; phylum Streptophyta; class Pinopsida; order Pinales; family Pinaceae; genus Picea; species Picea engelmannii. The sequence goes on from ML806848.1 coordinate 85,266, forward strand.
TTGGTTTTTCTAGCATTTTTCTGGACTTTAAGACACCGGCACCCCCGTGCCCATGTTATCAGAGCATTGGCACTCCCTGTTGGCCTTACACAGAGAATTATAATGCTCTGGTGTCCCTTACACCAGAGCGCTACCCCTTTTTTGTGCAACACCTTCTAGGGCTTCATTATCTGAAGTTCAATTTTTGTTTTTGACACTTGCTGAAAGTCTTATCATCTCAGTACATCCTTGTTTTGGCCTTCAATACTTTGTTTTCTAAGGATTCATCATATTTTGTTTGGATTTTTTGATATTTATCCTTATTTTGCAATAACTCTTTGTCCTTAACGATTTAGAGTCAATTTGTCGTTTTCTTCTCATTTATCTGATTGAGTGAAAACTTTGTAAGGCGATTCAAAGATCTTTTGTATCATTTCCATTTGATCTTTGAGGTCATCTCATCTAAACCTTTCTTTCTTTTTGAGTTTTTGGTTTTCTTTCTCTTGTTTGATCGCAACAAGGGTGTCTTTTGGTTTATGTGAAGTTTACTTCCAGATTGCTTAAATCTCACAACTCTTGAAGTTCGATTAGCATAGGAAGCTTTACATCTCCTGGTTATCAATCACATATAAACATTTTAGCATTGCATTGGATTCCTTATTGAGGACTATTGCATGAGGTCATTGCATCTTGGTGTTTGAAAGTGAAAGGAAAATCCTTCTCCTTCCCTTAAAATAGACATTCATTGAAAGAAAAGACTGCTTATCATTTCTTATGCATGTTTTGGGAACTGAGTCATAATATCATCAGTATTCACTCTCATACACCTCTGAGTAAACAATAGCCACTAAAATCAACGCTTAACTAAAATTTATCATACTTTTTACATCTTTGTTTAGCAAACCTACATTAGTTTAAGGTGTAGGGCTTTGGAATAGGTTGAAAGGATAACTTTCCAAAGCTATCAAACAAAATTAGTATCTTGTGATAGGGAGAGTGAAATCCAATTGTCGTATAGGTTTTCTGGGATCCCCCTCTCACATAAGGGTTACGCACGAGGTCGCACTCGAGAGAGCTATGGAGATTATCCCTCAGTGGTTTGATTGATTGTAGTAGTCGTATCGTATTATGGGGGTCGCTTGAAGGTATACCCACAATGTTGAGTGGAAGCCTTTCAAGTTGATTTCGGGCTAGATACCTTGCCCTTACGTTCAGACTAGACTGTCGACTGTACCCTCCCAGGGGCTGACTGCGAATTGGTGACCTTAGTAGCCATAATCTTTAGGGTCACACACAATGTGACGGTGAAGGGAAGTCTCATTGTACCTGGAACAGACGTTGGTCAAACTCACTCGGGCTCCTTGGAGGGTAAATCCACAATTACTGCGTGGAAGCTTGCACCAAGGCATAAGTCCGTTAAGCAGGTTGTCAACGTAACTGATCCACCCACTCTATCCCCGCCTCTTCCTATTTTGATCTCACGATGTTGGATTTCATCACCAACTAGTGGTTTCATTCTGGGAAGGTTTTGTTTGATTGTTTGCTTCGTAGATTCATAGCGTGTGTTGGTTGTGTTACTTAGTATACCTTAGGTCGAGTTAGTGTTAATGGCATTGAATCCCGAGAGTACCAATGGAGGAACCCCTTGTCCCGGAGAACCCTACACCTTTCCTTCTTTTGGAAACTTTGGTCCTCCGTATATTGCCACACTGAGTCTTCCAGGACTCACCATCGGATTACCAATTTGGTTGTTCCCCACTCCAGTGATCTCGAATCCTCCCAATGTTTCAACTACACCTAATACTTTAGATGTCAGTACACCACCCACACATCAACCTCATGTCGACTGTTTTCCTTCTTCACCCATTAAGTCTCCTTCCCTTCCTCCTTCTTCGCCTAGCGAAAGATCTAAAGCAAGTAGCCAGGTTGATCAGAAGAAGAAGAAACAGAAAGAGAAGAAGAAGAAGAGCCCAAAAAGGACCAAGGCCCCAACAACATCAGATGTTGGATCCAAGCAACCAGTTACTGTTAATAGTACTAGGAGTGTTGATGAGGTCAACAAGATTAAAATAAAGAATCTTAAACCCAAATTCCCTTTCAGTCTTTGTAAGGGTGACCATTTTCGAAGGGATTTCCCTGGTGTTCCCAAGGTCTTAAAAATATGGTCCTCCATGTCATCGGACTCTACTAGTCATACTGATGATACCCCGTCAACTAGTGATGTTAAGGTTGGTAAGAAGAAGAAAACTGTAAAGTTCCCTTGCATGTTATGTAAAGGTGATAATTACTATCACCTTTGTCCTCATATGGACGAGGCTTCTTCTCTTTTGGAAAAACTTCAACTTCCAAAAGGTTATCGTAAGATTTCCCCTGAACCATTATTAGTTGATGGACTGGTCAATCTGGTTCCATCCCCGGTCAGTCCGGTTGATCATATGGTCAATCTAGTTTCCTCCTCGATTGAACCACAAACCCAAGTAGTTGATCCAGTTCCGTCATCGATCAGCCCCACTCTTCATCAAAAGAGTGTAATCCAAGTGGTTGATCCGTTTTCATCCTCGGTCGATCCCACTCTCCCATTAGAGGGTGACACCAAAGTGGTCGATCCCACTCCTCCCTTGACGAGTGTCAAAGTGATTGATCCAGTCCCTTCCTCGGTCAGTCCCACCCTTCATTCGAAGAGTGCCAAAGTGGTTGCTCTAGTTACATCATCGATCAATCCCACTCTTCCATTGAGGAGTGCCAAAGTGACTGATCCAGTCCCTTCCTCGGTCAGTCCCACCCTTCATCTAAAGAGTGCCAAAGTGGTTGCTCTGGTTACATCATCAGTCAATCCCACTCTTCCTCTGAAGAGTGCAAAAGTGGTCGATCCAAGTCCACCGTTGGTTGATCCTACTTTCCCTATAGAGAGTAAACCCAATACTGCCCACATTTTTCTCGTTGATACAAAATTTACCATGCCGAGGGGCATTCTTCCTTCTCTTGTGAAACCCCCTCCAAGTAATGAGGCCATCATTTTTGATTGGGGTGCGCTAACTAGACCTTGTCTTCCCTCTCACATTCCTTTCCAGATTACAGTACAGGTTTGTGGTCGGGACATTCCTCAAACACTAATAGATGAAGGTGCGTCCGTTAGTATTTTGTCTTTTGTTGCTTGGCACGCTTTCGGTTGTCCTCAGCTTGCATCGGTTACACATAATCTGTTAGATTTTAACAGAAGAACCATCCAACCATTAGGGACCCTTCCTCATTTTCCTGTAACTTTGGGAGGGAAAACTGTCTTTATTGATGTCATAGTAGTCCGAGACCCCTTGGATTTCAATTTACTCCTTGGGCAGGATTATGTCTATGCCATGAAAGCTATTGTATCCACTCTTTTCTGCGTGATATCTTTCCCTCGCGATGGAAGAATTGTGACTATTTATCAACTTTCATTCATCAGTCTTGACTGGATTATCTCCCTAAATGGTTCTTATATGTAGACAGTATCGCCCCTGCCACATGTTAATTGTGTGGTGTTGTCTCCCATGACTTCAACTTCTGATGATTTAGATCCAGTAGTTGACATGGTGATCTCTTCAGTAGGGCTATTGGAGCCTGATCTCCTTACCCCTGTTGAGACCCTCGACATGTGTTCCTTCCAGAGAATTTTTCTTCCATCCAGTGAAGATCTCTTGGAAGCCATGATCGAGTTTTGTCCCTTGACATGGTGTCCTTCCAGATAATTATCCTCTTGGAAGCCATGATCAAGAAGAAGCCACGAGCATAGTTTTTCCTCTCTGTAGCAAGGTCTTGATCATAGTTTACTTATCTGTATCAAGCTCATTAAAAAATGAAACACAAATCTGGGGATTGAACCCGGAGCCTTGAGCATAGTTATTTTCCTGTGGAAATCTCATTAAAAAATGAAACAGTCACCTCTCTCGTCAGGTCGAATCTTTCACCAGATCTCGTAGATGTCGACTCGAGTCTTTCGTTAGGTCTCGTATTTGCACCTTCATTTCATCCACTTGTATCCTTTTTCTCCATTTAGTATAGGAATAGGTGACAACCTCAAATTTGGTGAATGAATTGAAGCTTGGGGGGCATATCTCCAACCTTTGATGATCATTATGGAGTCAAGCCACTATCTTTCAAGCTGGGGGCAGGGTATCTAGCTTAGTCTTTGTTCTTTATCACACTCATGAAAACATGAGAATGTAACCGAGCAACCTTTTATCTCTTTTTTGGGCTTGCATGGATATACGAAAAAGGAACCCCCTGGAGTCTTCTTTAAGCTCTTTTCAGACTCTCTAAATGTGAAAATATTGTCGAGTGATCTTGCTTCCTTTCCCACTCGTTAAAAGGTTTGAAAGGGCATATTTCGAGTGATAATTTATCTCTTTTTCGGCCTCGCGAGACTAACATTACGAAAAAGGACAACATTGGAGTCATCTTTAAGTTGTTTTCAGACTCTCTAAATATGAAAAACCATCAAGTTTACCTTCTTTGGACTCATTAAACAATCATACATTGAAGGGACCATATGGGACCGAACCCTTACTTCTTCTAGTTCATTAAACAAAGGAAGAGGGACTTACCGAAGGTGAGTTATATTGAGCATGTGTTACCCTTCTCGAGCTCATTAAATTATAAAGAGGTACTCATCTATCTGGATGGGGGGGAAATTGAAGGAAGCAAGCCAAGCAATTTTTTAGAACATTACCAGTAACTCTTAGAGTCGCCCTTGAACATGGCACTTTGTCTTTGTGCACATATTAATCCATTGAACCTCTGCACTTAACCAATCCTCTGAGTTTTTCTTACTCCTTTGGGTCACCCGATGAAAGTCACAATATCCACTGCATCATCGTGTTTTGGTCCATGTCATGTTTCTGTTGTTGTGCCTCAATGTTCAAGGGTAGTATCCGCCTCGAGATTCAACCATCACAAATATCTTGTTTCAATACCCGTGTCAGTCCATGTTCATCTGATCTACCAATTTACATCTCTGTGTCAATTTCGTGTCGTTGATGGGGGATACATCAAGGCCCTCCTATGATGAGTCTATTCTTGTTGACTTCAACACATTATCCGGGAACTAGACTTAGAAACCAGTTAGTACCTTGGGACCTGCATGCCTCAATGGCGGGCCTCCTCGAATCCAACAGTGGGTTTACATCATTGACCTTTGATCGGATGATTCCATGAATGTTCGACTTCAACTCATCTATTCACATTCGTTGGAATGTACTAGGGTACCTTGGGAATCATTGACATCAATGTTGATTTCCCTCGCGCTTGTTAACGGTTTACATCATTGACTAGTAATCAAGTGGTTTCTGCTATGTTCGACATCAGGACATCTATCCACATGGTTAGATTCATACTACATCAGGACCGGTAAGAAGACCCTGGGTTGAGTCATCACTCTTATATGTACTTTTCCAAGGTTGCGAAGGAGTTTCTTTTGAACAATGACACATATACTGTTACATAGATCCACTTTGTATTGGTCGTGGCTATGTCTTTTCATCTCGTAGATCCATTGTGTATTCTTCATGGCTACGATCAGTTTAGGTCATAGGAGTATAGATGATCCAGGTGGATATCGGGGTTTTCCAAATGGCTCAAAACAATTTTCTGGCCATTTTGGCAATTTACTATTTTTAGCAGGTTTTCACTTTCGGGGCCATTTTGAGGGCCTAAATGAAGTTTTTTCGAGATCGAGGTTCTCAATGATAGATAAAGGCATCATTGAGCCCCCAAAATGAATCTCCTCGACGATACCTTTCCAAAGAGCTATCACACGCCTAAAACGGAGATCGTATGCAAAAGTTACGACCCCGGGAAGTTGATGCACCAACTTACCCAAACGGGGCCCACATGACTTTTGGCG